>PVIJ01008831.1:0-71124 GCA_004024925.1 Scalopus aquaticus
ATACTGCAGCATCTCCCTAGATGCAGTACTTCCAGGGCTGGCATTATGATATACCCTGAGATTTTTGCCTAAAATGCAAATCTTCCTAGTGAAAGACCCTCAAAGAGTCTCTAAGCGCCAAATGTCCACCTGGCCACAATGTCCTCTACCTGATCTACTTCGGCTCTATCTCCGCTCCACATAGGTCACCCCAACTTAGCCCTAGGGACTTTGAACTTACAGTCCCCTCCGCCTGCAGGGTTCTTACAATTCCTCGTCTGTACTGGGTGGTTGAAGTTCCTGGAATCACCTGGCAGGAGCCTCTATCCACCCTCACTCCCACCTAACCTGGCAAGGAGCACCACCCATCTGCTCCCACGGCCTTCCGCACCCTCCTGCTTATAGAATTTTCTAAACTGTATTAAAATCTCTTATGAATTTGTGAGTTCTACAGGGGGCAGGGGCCAAGTTGTACTCATCTTGATTCCTAACATCTGGCACGGTGTTGGAGCCCTGCAGGCTGCACAGATGTTGAATGAGTGAAGAGATGAATGAATGGAACGGGCTTTTCTTTGGCCCATAATGTTCTCAAATGAGACAAGGAGAAAAGGGATAGTGACGCTCAGTGGGAAGAGGTCAAAATGAAATTAATCAGTGACCTTTAGGACCATTTAGTGGTCCCTAAAGCAGAGACAGCAGCAAGAATCTTCCCTGGGAGCAGATGTGATGGTGACATGGATAAGGATGGTGATGAAGGCAGGTATGAAGGTGATGACGGTGGCGGTGATGAGGAGGGTGGTGATGGTGATGATGGTGATTCCTGGTCTCACTGCTCCATTTTACACACAAGGGAAGTAAGTCTTAGAAAGATGAGCTGATTTGCCTGAAGTCACACAACTGGTAAGTGATGAAGCCTGATTTTAGATCAGGTCTGACCCCCAAACTGGTGTTCAGTCCAGCTTACAAACCTGTGCTGATAACTGGAAGATTAATTCATTAAATAGTTATTGAATACTTGTCATAGACCAGATATGTTGTAGGTACTGGGTGGGAACGAAAATAGATAGCCCTCCCTGCTTCTTGGAACTTACATCCTGAAACGGGGAGACTCAGGATAAACAGACAAGCTAAAAAAAAAAAAGGACTGTGGCTTCTGGTTAAAAGTACAAGGGAGAAAAGCAGATGAAAATAAGGGCGTTCAAGTGTGGGTAGAGGTGGGGTAGAGATTTTATATGGGGAACCTTGAAGACCTTCCTGTGATGGGCACAGTTCAGCACAGACATGAAGGCTGCATGGCAGCAGCTTGCGCAGACCCCTGAGAGAAGAGCATCCTGGCAGAGAGGGACAGCAAGTGCAAAGGCCCTGAGGCAGGGAGGTGTTTAGGTGGTTAATGCTGAGTTGCTGAAGGGAGAGTCAGAAATAAGCTCACAACAATGGGGCCTTGTAAGCCATGGGAATGAAAGCGAACTCCGTCAGCCGGCCTCTGAGGAATGAGAGGAATTGATCACCACCTGCGGTCCCTACCTCCGGTGAATGCTCCTGTTAATGGCCCCGCGGGATGGGGACAGGGCTATTCCCAGAATACTTTTCCATGCCCGTCCTGGAACTTGGGTCTAAAGCAGGGTTTCTCATTCTCAGCACTGCTGACATTGTGATTTTTGCTGTGAATAGAGGGGGCAGTTTTCCTGTGCACTGGAGGTTGTTAGCAGTCTCCCTGGCCTCTACTCAACAGCACCCCAGTTGTGGTAGCCAGAAATGTCCCTTCAAATGTCCCCTGCTGAGAAGTACTGTAAAGAGAGGCGAATTCAGTTCCCTGTGTTGGAAGCTAATCTCCAGTCCCCACACTCCCACCTCCCCTACGCATCAGCCCCACCCCGAGTCACATCAGCTGCCCAGAAAAGGGAACCTGGGGTTATCTACTAAAAACTCAGGCAAACATTGACTCTAGGCCCATTAGCCACTAATAGGTCTACACACCAGGCAGTCACTGCCTATTCTAACATGACCCGGATGCCCTTTCCTTCCCCCCAAATGCATGGAAGCATGTAGGCCCCACAGCAGACCTAGGCCTTGGGTTGGGTGACTGAGTGTTGAACCCCCTTGTCTTCCTTTCCCCAAGAACTAGAAGATCTGCTGAGCACCCTGACATCTCCATAGGACCCTCCCTTCCCAGAGAGAACCCAGTTAGAGCAGGACCCCACCTATGTCATCACAGAGGTTAATGCTTGTTGGTGCTTTGTGCTAGAGCTTTGTTCACCTTATTTCACTATGTGGGCTCGTCCTGAGGCAGAGGACCTACCCATATCCCCAGTCTACAGTTGAGGAAACTGAGGCGGAGAGTCTAAAAAGAACGCCTTCCCTAGGTCACAAGTGCTCTATGCCACCATAACTGTTTTATGATGTCATCTATGGAATTCAAGTTCGTAGTATACACCAGACAGTGACCTCGGGTTGAGCCCAGTAGCTGAGAAGGCTGTGCCCACAGGACCTCCGGGCCTCCCAGGAAAGGGCACCCTGCTCATCCACAGTCACTGGGCGCTGCTCTGCCAACAGCAATGACTCATCTCCCTGCCCTGACCCAAGTGGCATTTCCCGTAGAGCCCAGTCACCAAATGCTGAGGGAGCTCGCGCATTCACTTCACCCCCACAGACAGACTCCAGCCTTCCAAAGCCCCAGGGGTAAAACCAATTTGTAAATTTTAAAGAGACCAAAAGTGGGGCTATAAATCATAAAAAGTGGATTTGACTCTACAGAGCCTGCCCTGATGGGGGCAGAACAGAGGTGGGAAATGTACCTCCATGTCTCCCCTCCAAGAAAAAGGGAAGTTTTTCAGCCCAGCTCACCTAGGCAGTCAGTTAGGGCTTGAGGGGATAGGTCTTGGAGTCAGCATTGAAGTAAAATCTCAGCCTACCATTTACTAGGTGTAATGCCTCTGAGCTTGTTTCCGCATCTGTAATTTTCCTCCCCTGTAACAGTAGATAACTTATCATCAAAATAATGCATGTGACACTTAGCAAAGTGCTTGACATAGTGAGTGCTCAAAAGATGTTGTTGCTGTTGTCATCGTCACCATCACCATCACCACCACCATCATCAACAACCTCCTTTTGGTTGCTCCAGTCACAATCTCAGTCATGCTTGACTCCTCTCTTCTGTTCATTCTCCACACTCAGTCTGTTCATGCATCCAGTCAACTCCTCCTTCAAAATCTCTCAAGACTCTGCCGTGTCTCACCCCCTTACTGCCACCACCCAGACTCAAGCATTGCCGTGTGTCATCTGGATTACTGCAGCGACCTCCAGCTGGTCTCCTGGACCCACTCCTTCCCCTCTTGGGTCTAGTCCTACAGCATTCAGAGTAACCCGGTTACACAGTCAGCTCTCGTCTAACTCTGCTCTGGGCCCCTCATAACCCCCAAGGGAAGGCTGACATCTACTCTATGGCCCATAAGACCTGACCCCATCTTATCCCCACCTCAGCTCACTCTGTTCAGCCACACAAAGTACACCTCAGGGCCTGTGCTCTTACGGTTCCTGCGCCCAGAACGCGCAGAGGAGATAATTACAGAGCTGCTCCCTCATCTACTTCAGTCACTATTAAAATATTGCTCTTCAGCGAGGCCTTCTTTACCCACCCTACTTATAATCAGAACTTTCCTGATACTCCCAACTGCTAATTCTTTTTTTTCCCCCAATAGAACTGAGCATCTGAGGAGGAGGCATATGTCCCACTTTATTTTTATTTTCTGTCCTCTCCAGTGAGAGAGGGATTTTTGTCAGTCAGTTCATTGTTAAATCCCCAGTATCTAGAACAGCACCCAGCATATGAAGGATCCTAAAACTGGATGGATGGATGGATGGATGGATGGATGGACGGACGGACGGACGGACAGGCGGATGGATAGATGGCCCCTCATTAGCATTATTGTTCGATCCTGTCTATCCATCTCTCAGGTCCCAACATTCTGGCTTTCACAACCTCTTTCTCCCACTTCTACTTTGGGACACTTTGGAGAAACTCTAGAAGCCCCATTTGGACAATCAGTCCAAGTACATCTTTTGCCCTGAGCTTCTTACCGTAGACGCGCAGATTTGGACAGTATGTCAATCAGCAACCCTGAGCCAGGCATGTCCAGATCTACAAGGAAGCCAGAGCGGCCAGCAACAGGCCAGCGTTTGCAAGAGGTAATGGGTGGGGGGGACTGAAGGTAACGAAGGCGAGAAAGCAGGCCGTGGGGAGGCAGCGCCCTATGAAGGAGGCAACGAGTCCCTCTTCTGGTCCATTGACTGGGAGTTTAATGAGATCGACCATTCACCTTCAGGCCCCTCCCCGGGGCAGCTGAGCCGAGTGGCTGTGGGCAGGGCAGGTGCCACTGTCCTGGCCCAGCTTTCTGGGTTTGTTTTACAAAAGCTTCCTCTGTTGGACTTGGGGCTTTCCCATAGCAATGGAGGTGATTTATACCTCCCCCTAGCACTCCAGATGGGCTGGGGGGTTGAAAAAGATACAATATCCAGTTCTCTCAGGGCCTCCCTGGTGGCGCAGCGGTTGAGCACTGCACTGTGGAGGTTTCGGCAGCGCGCCATGTGAGTTCAACGCCAGGCCGGGAGGATTCCCACATGGTGCGGCAGACCTCTCCTGCCTCGCCCGCTGCTCCCCTCAGCAGTGTGTTTCTTATCTGCCTGTTCTGCTACCCTCTCTGTCTCTGGTGAACCCTCTCGCCGCCCCACGCCTCTGGCCTGTACCCCGGCTTGAAAAAAATATATATATATCTAGTTCTCTGGCTTTAAGAGAATAGTGACCCCGGCAGGCACTGGGGTGGCTAGCTGAGGACCCACAGTTATCAGGAGAAAGGAAGGCACACGTGAGTGCCTTTTAGTCCCCTCCTCTTTGGCCTGGGAAGGCCTCTCCTGCTGGCAGCGCCAAAGCCAACTCCCTGAGGTTGTCTGCAGAAAAGGGCGCCCCCTTCTCCTACCCACAACCCCAAGTGGCCTGCAATGGGGAAGGGGAACAGAGGAATCTTAATTTTTTTTCTCACAGCACTTAGCGTACTTTCCCAAGGCGGGTGGGTCCGAGGGGGATACAGAAGCATCAGAGCCTGCATCATTGCTTCCCCCACCCTCTCCCGCCTTCTCACACCTGCCCTTGCTGCCTGGAGAGCCTCCGCCATGTCGCCATATTACCCTACAGGCAAGCTGAGTGGCCCGGCTTGGCCTGTTAGTCTCAGAACCTTCCACCAGATGGCGCGCATGGTCTCCAGTCCCTCTCGTGCTCTCTCCCTCTCCTGTAACTTCCGACCATGGAAATTTTACAATAATAATGATAATGATAATAATAACAACAGCAGTAACAAAAACACATACATCCTACTTTATGCCCCATGAGTTTTGGGGGATAATAGGTCATTTCCTTGTGCAGTAGTTACCTCATCTAGAAAATTGAGATAATGTTCACATACCTACCCAAGGTGGAACTACAGGATTAAATGACCTAGTCCATGGAAAGCTCTTAGAAAATAGTAAGCACTGTCTACCTGATTGCTAAATAAATCCCATTTGATTCTGACAGCTTCATGCAGTAGCCATTATGACTTTGCTGTTTTACCCACGAGGAATATGGTGTCTAGGGAAACTGAGTGAGTTGTCCAAAATAGTATTGTTTACACTGTTGCTGAACCCAAGGAACCTTGAGGATGTGGGTCTCCCAAATGGATCAATTTCCTGAACCATGTGCTCCACACCCTGGCACAGTTCGAAGGGCATGAGAAAGGCCCTGGAGCGAGGTGGGTCACACCCAGCCTCCACCTCAGGAGATGGGGAGAGGAGAGCACGTAGCAAAGTCTATCTCTTCCTGTTGGCTCTTTTAGACAACCCATCCTCAAAGCAATCGAGGAACTTGGCGGAGGAGCTGGGCAAAGCCATGGAGATCATGGGCAAAGGCAAGAATGGGCTCGGCTTTGGCAAAGTGGATATCACAGTTGAGACAGAACTTCGGGATGAATTTGACGTTAAGAAGGCCCCAGAGTTGAAGCTGTTTTTTGAGGGCAACAGATTGGAGCCCATCAGCTGCAAAGGTAATGGTGCTTGTGTGTCAATCCAGGGGGCGCCAGCGATACTTAAACACCAGCATTTCATAGACGCAACAGAATCACGTTCACTTCTTGCTCTTGCAAAGCCCAGATGGCAGCCAGAGGCTGGAGGTGGGGCTCTGCTCCACACGCTTTCAAAAGCCTAGGCTCCTTCCACCTGGTGGCACTGCCCTCCTCCAGGGCCTCTGAGCCACCTGCAGTTTCCTCTGTGTGGCCAGAAGTTGGGGCAAGTAGGTGAAGGAGTGCCATTTTTGGTGGCCATAGCCCCTGGCCAGGAAGTTGTGAACATCCCTGTATTTTCATGCCAGTGACTAAAATTCTGTTACATGGTCCCATCCAACTGAAAGGCTGAGAAATTTGGCCCTGCTCTGTGTCCCAAAAGAAAACAATAGATGTTTATGAAAATTTGGATGCCTTCACCACAGCTTGCATCTCGGCTGGTAGACCCTAAAAGTGGGTGAGGTGCAGGACCAGAGTGAGTCCTTCATTCCTCCTCCACACATCTTATTCCAGTCTTCTACTTTAATTTCGCCAGGGTTCTAGAATTATTATAGGCCCATGAAGCACTGGTTGGCCAAGAGGGAGACTGGGGAATGAGAGAACAATATCATTTTTTGTAATGTGTTTTTGTATGTGTTTGTGAAAGGTGATTACCAAAGACTTTCGCTTCTGTCAACCTCCATTTCATACATTAGATCATTCATTCACCTCTTCAGCACCCTTTAACTGATAACTTGCCATGTGTCACACCCCATCATGATATGAAGAATGTTTCCTAATCTTAATAATCTTAAATATATGAATGTATAAATGTAGACATAATGGATGAATGGAATAAAACTGAAAAAGAAAAGCGACCCCAGCATAGCCCCAATTATGCTAGTAGAATGTTCCCAGGTGTTGAATGATTGAATCTCAGGAATCAGTCTGCCTTGCAGGTCCTGGAATTTAGCAAGTTTGTGAGCAAACTGTTGGAGCATTGTGGCAAGACCCGACATGCCAAAGGAGTTGGGGTGGAGGCCGGAAAACCATTCTGGGGTTTCAGAACTTTCTTGCAGTACTCAGAATGGACACAAGGGGGCAAGAGACCCACGGACCAGCTTTGCAGAGGAAGGTGCTGCGAAATCTCTGACCTTGGGCGGGCAGGTTACATAAAAGGTCTGACAGCGCTGTCCTGCCAGACAACTGGTGGGAGGGGGTGAGAGAAGAGATTGGGGGGTGGGGAGCAGGAGCACGAGAGAGGGGACTGCTGCTGCTTCCTAGGGATACTGAGTCACACTCCCAACAGTGGTGACCCATTCCCAGAGGGGAGCCCTTTGTAATGCGCTGGCTTTGAGGGGAATTGTGAGAACTGAGAGCCAGCCTGCTCATGGATTGGCTCAGGTTCTCCGGGGCCTCCGCTCCTATCTCCTATCGGACAGGTGAGACTTGTCTCCGCTTAGAGGCGTACAACAAGGTGACAATATGGCCACTTCCAGACTGCTGGAGCCCCCTTCATGGGGGAGAGCCAGTGCCTGGGGCCTCCTTTGCCAGGCAGCAGGCTGCCGCATCACAGCCTCCAGGGAGTCTCCCTTGATTGACTGGTCAATGTGCCTGCCACTCCTCTGCAGTCTCTCAGGCCCTGTGTTTCCTGTATCGGGGCCCTCGCCCCACAGGATTGCATCTGTCCCTCATGCGCTATGGACCTCACTTCTGCTCCTGGACCCTCCTGGCAGACACCCCCAGAGTCAGGTCATCACTGTGTGCCCAAAGAACAATCGCTTCCTCTTGCTGAATTTCTATTTCCTTATCTGTAAAATGGGGATGGCGACCACGCCTGCTTCCTAGGGTTCCTGGAAAGAGGAGATAAGTCTGAAAGGCTTTTGCCATGTTCCAGGCACTGTTTTGGTCCCTGCTCATATGTCACAAAACCCCAGCACCAGAGGTGCTTTTATAGGTGGGCAAACTGAGGCACAGAGTGGTGGAACAACATCCTCAAACCTCATAAGCAGTGAGAGTCACACACATTCTCTAGCAAGGGCAAGATAAAAAATAGTTCAGGCTTTGCAGGCCAGACCCTCCCTGCTGCAGCTGCAGAACTCAACATAGTGTGAGCTGTGCCCCACGAGTTCCTGTAGAAAATCGATTGGCAGGCGGAAGTGGCCGCAGCTAGGACTGACTCACCCCTGCTCTGGTGTGCTGTACCAAGCAAATGGCAGCCATAGGAGCTGCCATTAGCTGTATTAGCGTTATTAAGCCATGAATTTCTGTTATTAAACCATGAATTGTCAGACCCCGGTCCGGTGCCTAGAACATGGAGGATTTCATGAGCTGTTTTTGAATCGAATGGGATGGATCCAAGGGACCACAGCAGGCGAGCCAGGGTTAGGAGCCGGTTTCTATTTCTACTGGACTTGCCTCTGCTCCTTCCTCGGTATTCCCCCTCCAACCGGGGAAGGAAGCGGTGGGATATAGAATGGGGCCAGGTTGGGGAGTTTAGGACAAGGACTGGCTATGGGAATTTGAGGCAGGCTTCTCACTTCTCGTTTCCCAAACAGAAGGAAAAGTGCCAGCTCTCCCAACTGCACAGGGCTTCCCTGAGCTAGGAGGACTGAGTGCTTTGCTTTGTCTCCTGCACTGTGACTTTCATGCAAGCCTCCTTAGGAGCCAGGTGGGGTGAGTCCTGTCCGCCTTCTCCTCTACTCTCCAAGGACTGACGGTGGGAAACTTGGCCTTGGCAATCTCCCTGGAAGACAGGACACAGGTTGCCTTCAGGGCCACAATTAATGATGCATTCATAACTTGTGCCTAGAAATATGCGACAGAGCCATGGCCCCAGTCAATCATTGACATAATGCTCACACCTGGGTTGTCCCGTGTGCTCTGGCTCAGAGCCAGATGTGAGGGGGCTGGGGGAGCCACTGCCAGCAGGAACAGTGTCCTGCCCAATCTTTGGACACTTGGGAACAAATTATTTGCCAAGTTCAGATCCGTGTCAGCGCCGTGGGGTCTACTGGGAACTCAGACATCCCAGAGAAGGTGACCCAAGAGCAAGGCCCCTCAAGCCAGCTTATCTAATGATTCATTCACCTCGTTCATTCATCCTGTAATTATTTCTTGAGCACCTTTTATGAGCCAGACATTATAGGAGCTACTGGGCAAGTTAGCAAAGCAGCACAATGTCAGAAAGAGATGGACAGCAGGTCATAAGGTAATTATGGGGTGGGGTGGGGAGGTGGGGGTAAGAAGACCAAATTGAGAACTGCAGAAGCGGGAGGAGATGATCTTGAAGAACTAAGGTTCAAGGTGAGGGACTGGTGATTTCAAAGCCTTATGTCACAGGAAGGGGGACTTACCACAGCAAGGACAGTGGAAGACAGCGGGACAAGGTGAGAGCCAAGTAAAGGTCCTGAATATCCGAAATTCAGCTGCACTCAGAGGGCCCTGTCCACCTTACTTTATATTTTCAGAATCTTTAAACCTTTCCTTTTTAGGGCACTGACAACATAATTGTTTCAAACAAAAACTTGTAAAACATTTTGCATCTGTGCCTGTTTCTTCTAGAAAGGTGGCTCAGGACACTGTGAAAATAGACACTCAGGCTGGGAACTGGTTGCGGGGGTCTGCAGTGGGGGGCAGGATCATGGTCTGAGGCACCCCTTTTCCCCCATCCCTTTGTTGCTAAGAAATCAAGGTCTCATCTTCCAGATACACATAAATATCAAAGATCTACCTCAGGGTTGGGGAAAGAAAAAATTTGAATGTTGAGCCTGTTTAGCAGGAGGTAAGCGCTCCAAGATTCAGAGGTATCTCCCCAAAAGGCTGGGGAAATGGACTAATACCACATTTTGGGAACTGGATCATGGGAGAATCATAGAGTTGAATTCCACTGACCGGGGAATGAGGGGAGGGTCTTAGGAATGTGGGTTTGACAGGAGGTCATTAGTAATTACAAATCAGCCCAAGCAAGGAAGATTCTTTTCAAATGACTGGATCTTCCTGGTGGATGGACCCCTTGCTTCTGAACGCAGTCTGGGTGACTCCTCCCATCTTTTTGGTTCCGTGTCAGTGAGCTCTTGGTTGCGGCTATGAGATTCGTCGTGGAGCATCACGCCCTGTTCTGTGGAAACGAGCTGAGGAGATAGTTAATCACATCTCCAGCTCTCCCTGCTGACAGGATGGATCAGCTACACTTCAACCTTGAGGCCACCACATCCTCATCTTATGAACTTTGAAAGGCCTGATTCACTGTGATTTTTAAAAATGACCTAACCTGTATCCATTAAAGCTGAGCACAGTGTCCCACATAAGCAGAAATTCTGCTCCTGGGCACGTGCCCAACGCGAAGTGGCACGATGTGACCCCAGAGACATCCACAAGAATTAATTCTTAACAGCCCCAAACTGCCCGTCAACCAGAGAATGAAAATACCAATTGTGTCATCTTCACCTGGTGGGAATGAATCTACAAGTACACACCCCAACTGGACGCTGGTCCCAGACCAGCTGAAGCCCGACTGGAAGACACACACAGCATGATCCACTTACATGAAGTTCAAGAGCGGGCAGTGTAATGCATGTTGCTAGAAGTTAAGATACGAGTTACCCCTAAGAGGGGGGTAGCGACTGAGAGGGGGCCCCCAGAGGAGGTTCTGAGGGGCTGGTCACATTCCATTTCTTGTCTAGGTGTAGTTCCTTAAGTATGTTTGTTTCGTGAAAAGTCACTGCACATTATAATTTGTGCACCTTTCTACATGAAATGTACTTAATTTCATGTTTTTAAAATGGCCTAATGGTCTTAGGAAATATAAGCAAAGGTATTGAAAGTAAAGTCCTGTCATTTAGTAACTCAGAGTGCATTCTCCAAGCCCCATGCAGCAAGCTGTCCTGCTGTGGGGCCTTTGCTGGGGCTGATTCTCTGCCTAGAAGCTTTTCCCTTATCTTATTGCCTCCTGAGTACTGTCCTTCAGTTTTCAGTTCATAAGTGATTTCCTCCAGGAAGCCCTCTTTGTCTTCATAGTCCAGTCAGGTCTCTTTGCTATAGGCTCATAGAATTTTGTTTACAGACACTTACTTTGGATGTTAATTATATACTTGTTTGTGTAATTTGACAATTTCCTTAACAGAAAGGAGAGCTACAAAATAGTGGCCATGTGTTTATTCCTGCTTGTCATTGTGTCCCCAGGATCAAACATAGCACTTGATAACTTAATAGGCACTTAATGCATAGTTGTCAAATAAATGAACGAGTGATGAAATGAATGAATAAAGGACTATAGTCCTTTGTATGTAATCCAAAGCTCCTCACAATAGGCATTGCATGATCTCACAAACTCATTTTAAATGTTTCAGGCTATTCTACAGCAAACTTTAATATTTTACATTACTAGCCATCACGTGAAATTAATGATTCTAGCAAACGCATGTCCATCTATGTAAACTTGCATGCATTCTGGTTCACTGTTATGTCTCTCCAGATATGGTATATATGTTCCAATTTTAGAAGCTAAGACTTTTTATGTATTTGGCACCTCCCAAGTGAGAGTTGAGAAATGGATGTCGGGATCTATGACCTCGGCAGACATTTATGTGTCAGCTGAAGAATTGGAGACACAGGGAGATAATGGAATTTTCCCAAGGTCACAGAGTTAGCTAGTTTTTTAATCTACATTTTATTTATTTATATTTTAAAAACAAATCCATCTTCCTGTCTCTTTGGAGAGTAGATAAGACCCTGAGCATGCTTCCTCCAGGATTTGATTCCCAGGTTTGCTCATAGGGTGGCCATTGGTAAGTTGAACCTCAATTTCCTCCTTTGCAAAATGGGGAGAGTAAGAATAACTACCCCATGGAGTTCTGGCAGGGATGTGATACTTGCAAAGCATGAAGCACAGTGCTTGGTCCTTGGTAAGCATTCGTTAAAGTTTAGTTGCCCTTGTTAATGTTCATGCTTTGAAACTTGGGGGTGAGGGGAGAGGCAGTGGGGGAACTGATCTTGGTGTTTAAGACAGATCTTACTCCAGTTCAAAAGAAAACTTCTGTGGGGTCAATTTTACTATATCTCTCTCCAGGAGTGGTTGAATCTACTGCCTTGGTCGTTTGGTTGAGAAGACAAATTAGCCAGAAAACATTTTTGTTCAATAATGGCCAACAGGTGGCAGAGTTTGTGAAATCCAGGCCCTTGGTCATCGTTGGCTTCTTTCAGGTAATGGGGTCAAGTGGTGGGAGGAGACTCTTGACTTACAAGACTTGTGTCTGGGAGAAGAATGGGCTAAAAGGAGGTCTTCCACTTGGGTTAATTCCATGCCCATTATTCCTTATCCAATGAGCTGGGGTTTTTTTGTTTGTTTGTTTGTTTGCGGGTGGGGGGGGTGAGGGGGAAGGGAGGGTGGTAATTCCACAGGCTTCAACGGGAGAAAGAGAAGGGAAGCTGAAGTATAGGAAGGCTAACTAAAAAGGAGGACCGAAATGGAAAGAGAGAAGAGATGAACAAATTTCTTGGATTGGTTTTAGCAACATAGCTCATTTGGAGGAAGGATCCATTTAGAAAATCACTGGATAATATGCAAATTGTGTTTGCTTTTGGAGAATTAGTTTCTTATATGTCTTAACTAGTTTCCTGTAACTTGGTAACCCCTCCCCTTCTCCCATTAGAGTTCAGAACTGTGGCATTATATGTACTTACACATGGGGAGAGCACATGCTTCTTTCTCTCCCACCCCACTTTTTGACAGTGTTGGAAACCCCAATTGTCTTTCAAGCCAAAGAATGAAGGTTGAAAGTACAGCCATATTTTGTCCTAACTTCATAATTGGTACAAAATATGATCAAATCAATTGCCTCTTGAGAAAGCAATTAAGGAATAAATGTTAAAAATCTCCACCCTGTCTTAGGAGCGCACACACTCTAATACTTAGAAAAGACCAAGTTTATCAATTCGTTCCGTTAATGCATGTGTCTTTGCCCATGTTGGCCTTAGTCAGATCCAGCAAAGCATGCTGGGTATGCAATATCCTTGAAAAGGGATTTAGGCCCCTCCATAACTTGGAAAGGTGAGATGAATTGGTCATCAGTTCCAGCATCCCCTTAAATAAGCCAGGCATTTTGTTTGGTATCAAAACCTTACCAAACATGTTTCCCTAAACAGGATTTAGAAGAAGAAGTAGCAGAGTTGTTCTTTGATATGATTAAAGACTTTCCAGAGCTAACATTTGGAGCAATAGCAATTCCCAATACCTTGGGGCATTTCCACGTCACCCTGGACAGTGTCCTGGTGTTCAAGAAGGTAAGACTTTGATCTATTGCAGTAAAGGGGTCTCTAGTTCAAAGCATGACAATGCTCTGTAAACCTGTGCAGTCCAGTACAGCAGAGAGTGGGGTGGGAGAGTAAGCTACATTTTTTATGTATGGATTTGGGGTACAAATTCTGGCTCTGCCACGTGGGCACTTCATGGGGTTGAACTCATGGACTACTGTGCAATCAGCAATCAGCCTGATGTTCTCTGGGCCTTCTAGGGATTCTCCACTGTAAGCCCTTCCTCCTTTCCTTCACCAGTTAATGATATTCATTAAGGCTCAATCCTCTATTCTGTTTTCCCTTGTGGCCCATGCTCCCCTACCCACCCTCATCAGCAATTATCATCCATATACCTATGACTTAAAATTTTCCATGTCCAGTCTCCAGAACTTCATAGCTATCACCAGCTGTCTCAGTATGACTGAGCCTAAAGTCAAAACCTCCCTCCAAAATCCTCTTCCACTGTCTTCTCTCTCTCAGTGAATGGTTCCAACATCCGTCCCATCTAATTTCACAGAGCTGGAACACCCAGACATCAATCTAACACCATTTCCCCCTTATCTACCCCTCCTAGCCAACCTAACACCACAAGCCTATTGATTTTATATCCAAAAAGCCCCTAAAACCTATCCATTTCTCTCTAATGCTACCATCCTATGCCAAGTGACCATCACCTTCCAAGGCCTCCAGCCACCATCTTCCACACTGCTCTTCATCCTCTAAAGAACAATCTTCCCCGAATTCAGATTTGATAGTCGTTTCCTTCTTCCTTTCCACTGAAAATCCTGTCATGATTCAATCATTCTCAGGATAAAGACTCAGATCTGTAATGAGGCTCAGAAGGCCTTTCAGAGTCTAACTTCTAGTCTAGATTCCACTCGGGGATCTAGATCTGAACTGCCCAATATGGCAGCTTCTGGGTCCATGTGACTGTGTGCATTAAATTAACATTTTAGTTCTTCAATCAAACTAGTCACGTTTTTAGAGCTGAACAGTTACCTGTGGACAGTGGCTGCTGTGCTGGACTGAACAGGTTTACAGAGCACTGTCATTATCACAGAAAGTTCCACTGAACAACATTGCTTAGACACTGCGATCTGACCCCTAGAGCTGCCTTACTCCCTCCACACGCAAAGACAAGTCTTTACCACAACCGTAAGTGCTTGTAGACAATGTTCAGAGGCCACACAAAAGGTCAGTGGCGTGACATGAGATCTGTTTGACTTTCAGAGGAGATTCTTAACTACTGCATTTTTACTTAGGTCCATAGAAGTCATTGAAAGGTTTTAAGTGGGAGAATAAAATGGACTGACTTGTGTTTTTGAATGGGACAACCTAGAGTCCAGATATAGATTAAAATACAGATGGAAATTTAGTATATGATAAAGATAATATTTTATGTCAGAGGAAAAAATATATATTATTCAGTGACCACAGATGAGAGAAATGGGTAGCTATTTGAAAATCTAAACTAAAGCTGAATTCATAAGAATGAAATCACGGAAAGAGTGGAAGAAGCCACAGGGAGTTTGCTAGCTAAGTTCAGCATGAGAAATCCCCTTTATAAAACATGAGAGAAAGCCCAGCAGCTTGGAACAAAATACTGATAACTTTGGACCACACCCAAAATGTAAACACTCTGTAGAATAAACCCCATCACAAAATCAAAAGCCAAATAACAAATATGTAGCTGCAATTAGGACTGGTGTGTCCATGATATCTTCATTTTACTTTGACATGATTCAGGCAATAAATGCACAAACGAGTAACTAGCATTGGGTATACACATGTTCACTGGACTAGTCAGAGGACTAGTCTTTTCTGTTTGAAAGTTCTCATAATAAAACTTGGAAAAATGTAGTCGTGAGAGCTATGTGTTTTCACGATCACAGGCACTGGGCTGCAGACAGACCACCAATGTTGAGATGCTGCCTCCACCTCTTACTCGATTAGCAAGTTTCCAAGTCCCTCACCTCTCTGCAGCTCAATTTTCTCAACTGTAAAGTGGGGGAGATGATTGTACATAGCTCAGTGAGATATCACGAGGATTAAATGAGCTCACGCAGATAGCTTGCTTAGAACTGGGACAGCGTGAGCTCTCAATTAGACTATAGTCATACCAGGAAAGAGTCTGCACTTTATCTAGAGGACAGCAGGGGTTATGAAGTGTTTAAGCAAGAGAATAACAGGGTCAGGTTTGCATTTTACAACATCATTCTGGCAAAGTGTGGGAATGGATTGGAGGGCAACAAGGAGAGGAATTAGAAGACCATGATGAGACTTTTGAGCAGTCCAGGGAAGCGGCTTGGATTAGATGGTGCAGTTGAAGAGGGGGAGATGGAGCAGAAAGAAGTTAGGTGAGCGCTGCTGCTGCTTCCCCCACAGACTGGGCTCCCGGGCTACAGAAAAATTTATCATTCCCTGTGTTGGGTCAGGTCTTTCTGAGATGCAGTCACCAAGCAGGATTAGACAAGCAAAGCTTTATCAAGGAAAATGTCTGTAAAGGAAAACAGGATGAGGGAGATTCAGAACCATCAGAACACCATGGAAGGACCCTCTGGAAGGAAGGAAGGTTGGATGAAAAGTCCTGGACAGCAGTGGCCTTCTCAGGACGTTCATCAAAGTCAACTCTCAAGAAGTCCTGCATGGGCCAGAAATGGGCTTGCCTTAGCGTCCCAGACACAGTCAGTCGCTGTGTAGGAGCAGCAGGTGAGAAGCTGTTCCGCATCAGCATAGATACGGAGATGAATTTCAGAGCAAGACAGCTAGGGCTGGCAGTCAAAGACATTCTCTGTTTGCAGATTAGAGATTTTCACGGCTGCCACATACCCATATTCTACCCACAGGCTATTCTGCCCAGCCATCCATACTCATTAAGCGCCTAGATTATGGATTACCCTGTCACTGTGGTATTTTCCTTTTATCCTCAGGGAAAATTGTGCTATTTATATTTATTAAGTGTCTAGCTCATGGAAGCTACTGCCCTCCTCTGTTTCTCTTCTTTTGTCCAAGGGGAAAATCGTGAACCGCCAGGAGCTCATTAATGACAGCAACAACAAAAACATCCTCCATCAAGTCATAAAACAGCAACTCACCGACTTGGTGATTGAATACAACTCTGAGGTTAGTGACAGAAGGAAAGTCAGGTCCCAGGGAACAATGGGCACAGCATGACTTGTCTTTGTAATTTCAGAATAAGGATCTGATTTATGAATTGCACATCCTGAATCACATGCTGCTCTTCGTCTCCAAAACCTCAGAGTCATTTGGGATGATAATGCAGCAGTATAAGCTGGCATCGAAGGAATTTCAAAACAAGGTTAGTGGAAGGTTCCATTGCTCTTTAGGACACTCAGAATGGGACCCCAAGATCTGGCAGCCCTGACAGCATTTCATTCACTGGTCCTGCTGCTTTTAAATTAAGCCTGGAAGGACTTGCATAGTCACTTGTTTTGCAAATTGCCCTATTTTCATGTCAGTGTTATATGTCATTTACTATTTAAACCACCCCCCTTCCTTCTGCTGGTCTCCTCCTTTCCTGCCAAACCTATGCTCCTTCTTCCCTCATCTTCTTGATAAGTCTACCATGGGAATATAATGCTATTTTTGGCTGGACCAGTCTTCGCCAAGAGTGACTAATAACCATGTGGTGAGCTTTTGGCCTAGAGGTAAGGAGAGGGAGAGAGCACTCCAGGGAGTATGTAAAACTTGAAGGTATGAAGAGGCAGATTGTCTGACAGGTCATTGCTGAGCTTCTAGAGTTAGCCTCACACAGTCCTGGGTTCAAAGTCTCCTCCTCTGACAAGTGGTTTTGCCTTGGTGAGTTTCTTCACCTGTCTGTCTTTTGAGTCTCATGTGTAAAATGCACAGTTGTGGTAAGAACTGGAGGCAACACTGTTGTGAAGCACTGAGCAAATGGAATGGCTGGTGCTTTTCAGTGTTGCTGTGGTTGTCATGATAAGAAACAAATCCAGTTTTCCTAAACACTGAACTTACATTTTATGTTTACCAACTCCTGTACTATAGGGGCTAGTTATTTAATCGTTCTCTGTTTTTATAAGGACGACTTTATAATAATGGACTTTTTTTTTTCTTTTGAGGAAAATTATTCTAAAATTCAAATGAAACAAAAGTCTTGACATACTCAAACTCAAAGGGCATAAGCTTAGGGCCTAAATATATTGAATAAGCAGGCCATAATTACCAGTCTCCTACCTACCTCACTACTCTCTAAGATGGCAGAAATACCTCTTGTAAATATATTTCTTGGTTTAGTCCATATTAAGCTTTGAGATTGTTGATGTAATTAAGTTGATGACAATTTGATTATTTTCCCTCCATTTCACCTAGTCAACACTAAGCTCTTCTTTCTTGCAGATTTTTTTCTGGAATTTTTTTCTGTTAACTCTTTAACCTACGTGGAATTGATGTTGGCCTATAATGTATGATGAGGTTCTAAATCATATTTACCCCAGTTAGCATGGCATTTACTGATTGTGATCCATTTTAGAGTCAGAAACAACTGGATGAATGTTTCGTTGACGATCACACTCCTGTATCTTGTTCACTGCTAACCTGTATCTGTTACAAGTATGCAAGGATGGTTTAATATATTTGCTTTGCTTTTCACATCCTCCCCAGTACCTACAAGTGTGTCCAGCACATGGTAGGATTCTTCATATTTTGACACATGAATGACCTGAGAGTGTCAGTTACCAGTGTCTGCAATGGCCTCTTGCTGGCCTCCCGGCTGCCACTTCTTTTCTGTGATCTAAATGATCTTTTAAAAATTATCCTGATTAGCTCTGGCTGACTACCCTTCAATGGCTTCCTGTGCTCCTTAGACTAACCCCAAGTTCCTTCCTGGTGCTCTGTCCTCGTCTCTGACACTTCACAACTCTCTTTCATGGGACAAATACCACACTGGCCTTTCCTTTTTATTCCTGGGATACTTTATTGACCTCACAAAAGTGATCAGTTATTCCAGCAGCAAGCAAGGCTTCTTCCAAAGCAGTCAGCAGAAAGGAGGGCAGATGAGAGATGCATTCATGGCAAGACCCCTGTGCACTTCCCCAAATACAAGACTAACAAAACCCCCTTCCATAGCCCCTGGAGGACTTCCTCTCAACTCCACTGGAACAGCAATAGCATCATTTCTAGTGGGAGAGGCAAGGGGTGTTGGGTCCTATGCTTCTAGCATGGTGGACATGCTCTAGCCTCCTGACCTCATTTCAATAAGGTCCTAAATACTGATGTTCACAGCTCTAAGTTACTGCCCCCTACTCCAAGGCCTCTGCATCAACAGTTTCTGCTGCCTGAGTCAACATTCCTCTGACTTTTACTCAAGTCCCAGCTAAAATGTCACTTCCTTAGATTCTCCTTTTTCTGACTTTCCTGCCTAGTTCTGAGCCCCTACCTCACCCCTACCACACCCACCTGCTCCATCACTCTCTACCACTGGGCCCAATTTTGCTGTCTAATGGGCACTCGCTATCTGAATTTATTAGATGCTCAATAGTTCTTTCTTCACTAAAACATAAACTCCTCGAGACCACAGATTTTGTCTGCTTTGGGCAGCCTTGTATGGTAGCCCCAGTGTCTAGCAAAATTCATAACCCATAGGAACACTCCACAAATATTTATCAAGTGAACGAGGGAATGAGTTTTCTCGACAGCATATTTTAGGATAAAGATCCATTTTGACCTGGATTGAGCATTTGTGCCTGCCAGTCACTGAATCAAGCCTTTATATGTATAGCTCTTTTTTATTCCCACACCAATCCTAGAAGGTAGGTACTATTACCATCAGTACTTTACAAATAAGGAAACTGAGGCTCAGTAAGGGGAAGTCACTGTTTTCTCCAAGGAACCATGATGAAAGCTCAGGGCCTCCTGACTCTCTAGGATGGTGTGGATGGCCTCCCCAAGGAAGGTGAAACCAGGCTGCAGGTGGGATTCTCACGTGTGCCCCACGCAGTAGGGCTCTGGGCGTTAGTGAAGTCTCCCAGAGGTGTGCCTAGGCTCTGATATTCCCGTTCCACTCCGGCCTTCCATGGCCTCGCAAAAGCCCCCCTCCTTCATTAAAGGATCCACAGAGACACAGTTTTCCTCTGATTCCACAGATTCTCTTCATCCTCGTCGATGCGGATGAACCCAGAAACGGGCGTGTCTTTGAATACTTCCGGGTCACAGAGGTTAACATCCCTTCTGTCCAAATCCTAAACTTAAGCTCTGATGCACGGTACAAAATGCCTTCTGATGAGATAACTTATGAAAACCTCAAGAAATTCAGCAACAGCTTCCTGAACAGAAGAGCCAAGGTAAGTCTGTTCTGGGCTAAGATGTATCTAGGACCTCCCCATCACCCTTTTTTGCCTGTTTCTGTTGACTTTGATTAGCTGAGCGGGAGCACAGAATAAAGGCCCACCTGTGGTTCAGTGTGGGGAAATAACCCACCTCCCTGCCTAGAACCTGGTCAACCTATGACCTGTTCTGACCCTATAATTTCATCATTCTTCCCCCGCCCTTTTTTTCTTTTTATTGTGGTAACAATAGTTTTTAACCATTAATTCTTCATTCTTAAAATGAAAGAATTTCCTTAGCAGGAATTTCCAAGTGAGATACAAGCACTCCCAGAACTAATGTCCTCTGAAATGAAGCTCTTATCCTCCTTGCAAACACTAATGTAAAAGATCTACTTGGCCCAAGGACAGATGCTTGGTTGGGGGAGCACGGAAGGGGATGGAACACATTGAGCCATAGAGAATAGTCTCAAAGGCTTTGAGGACTCTTTGGTTGCATGGGCTTAGAAAAGAGTCTATTTGCAGAAAGGGAGAGGCAGCAGAAAGATCACCTAACACAGTATCACATGCTGTTTACTTAGCACCAGGTATTTCCTCAACTACCCTGCTGAGTTAGGTAGCTAATTGTTCATTTTCTATACTGGGACACTTTTGAGAATAATGTGGGCATTCTTTAAAAGTATCCCAGAATAACAGGGATAAATTGAAACTCTCTGGGAAAACTGGACTATAGGGTCACCCTACCTCGGAGAGTTTTCGCTACCTTCTGTCTATTTCCCCACAGATTTCACTTGCCCTGCAGCTTTCTCACCCAAAGCTATTTTTTTCTCATATGCACAGTATTATCTTGGGTCAACTGGTGAGGGTGGTGTTCTCCCTGCCATTTTCAGATCTTTTCTTGTCCTCTTCCCTCCCAAAATCCCAGATCCTTTGGATCCCCTGCCTTTGGACTTATGCTCACCTGCTCCTGCCCTGCCCCATGGCTCGCTCAGATCATATTAAGTCCATTTTCTGAGGACTGAAGCTCCTCCTTGCCAACTTGCCTCCCACCCCTATTCTGCCACCATTTCTAGAGACGGTAACAATGGTAACATTCAAAACCCTGGTCTTCTCATAATGGGTGTGTCTGTGCCATCGGAACCACCTACTCTTGCAGTGACTCTTTAGAGATGGCAGCCCCCGACCCCGTTTTAAGTTCCCTTCTCCAGCACCCACATTGCCACAGTCCCTTGCCCTTTCCATGGGCTCCAATCCCCTTGAGCCAGTTTAGGGGATAAAAGAAATTTTGAGCTTGTGAGATGTGTGTTGCCTGTTTGAACAGAGGAAATTGGATCACTCCATAAGTAGTTCCCATTTGAACAAGGGAATTGGACCACCACTGGGTCACCCAGTCTCGGATCAAACAGGGAAATTGAATTTTGTTCCAAGATTCCCCAAAAGTCTTATTTGAATAGGTGGCCTGGTCAGTTGTACTCTGACATCTTACCCACACAAAAGGGTTACCAGATTAACAAAATGTTGGACTCCTGCTCAGCTGGGAGCCCCGTGTCCCCTTCCACTCTCTGGCCCCAACCCCAAGGCTGGACAATCCAGGAAAGCCTGGATTCGAGTCATGTTATATCTCAGCACTTCAAACTCTTTTGACTTTTCCTCTGGCTTTTGGGTAAGAACAAGAAAGTTTCCTATTGTTTGTAGTCAGGGCAGGGAGCCTCCCTGCTAACCCCTTCTCCCCTGAGACTGTCAACCTCTCATGTGCTTCCTAGAGACATCAGTCCAGTGAAGAGATTCCGAAATACTGGGACCAGAGTCCAGTTAAGCAGCTTGTGGGGAAGAACTTCAACCTAGTAGTCTTTGATAAGGACAGGGACGTATTTGTGATGTTCTGTAAGTATCTCCACCAGGTCCCTGACATTACAAATATTGTTCCTGCTTTCTTGGATTCCCAGATCTCCAAGACCTATCAAAGGTCTGTGCAAGGATGGTCTTCATACAGCCAAAGAGTTTGCATCCAGATGCTGTCACCTACAATGCGGCTGTCCCCCAAAGTAGAATCCTGCATCAGGGAATGTCTACTGTGACCCCAGACCTGTGATTGTTTATTGTAACAAAAATCATCATCCTGATTTACTGCCTGGGTCTACCAGCAGGCCATGTAGCCATGATCTCATTTAATCCTCACCACATATTTTTGAAAGCACCTATTACTATTCCCACTTGACAGAATGACTCAAGGAATCTTGGGGATGGGAGGAAATTTTTCCAAAGTCACACAGCTAGTAAGTGCTGGAACCCAAATTGGAACCTCAATGGCCTGACTCTGGCCCTCTTCTGGGAACCGCTGTGAGAAACTGCTCTGCTTCTGCCGCTGTGTAACTTACCAAATGACCCAGATCTCATCCACCTGAGTTTGTTTGGCCAAAGGGGGGGTGGGGGAAAAACCAAAACCAGGCAAGGAAAGCAATTAGCACAGTGCTGGGCTTATGATAATCACCTGATAAGTGACAGCTAGTATTGCCACTATTATTCCTGTTGTTAGAATTATTGATCTTTCCAGTGCTCTACTAAGTACGGTAATGGGCCCATTGTTCCTGATTGGCATGTGGGAGTCAAAGCAGGGGCATTCTCTCCCTGGCCCCGAAACACAGAGGATGACATGGAAGTTTTATTTAACAGGCGGGGTTTACCCCTGACTGAACATTCACAATGAGTGTGCTGTCATTTCCTCCTCAAAAAAATCCAGTGGATTTTCCCTTGATACTGATCAGGGAACCCAGTCTTAGACTGGTGCTTTCTTGCTTGCTTTCTTTTTTTAAAGATTTATTTATTTATGCATACAAGAGCTGGGGTGTAGGCCAGAGGTATGGGAAGTGAGAGGATTCACCAGAGACAGAGTGGGGAGCAGAGAGACAGACTGAATGAAATACACTGCTGAGAGGAGCAGCGGGCAAGGCAGGAGAGGTCTGCTGCATCTTGTGGGAAGTTCCCTGGGGGCGATCGAACTCCTATTGCAGTGGCTGCTGATAGCTTCATAGTGCAGAGACTTGTGCCACCAGGGAGGCCCAGAGCAGTGGTTTCTTATCCCAGGTTTCACTGTAAGTTGCAAGGCAAAAGGTTCAAAAGAACCTTGATGCCATCACTTCCTGAAGGGTGAAATAAGGGCCGGATTGCATCATGCAGCCTTTTTAAATCTCACTGAAATGGACTCTCATCCAAAGGGTGAGATGTTTAAGGTCTTCATGGTTGAATAGCCACAAGAGACTGGGGACAGCCTTTCTGCACTTATCTGACACCCAGGGTTAGGAAGATGCCCATTTTGTTCTGATAAAAGGAGAAAGCAGCCTCATTTTCTGGGAAGCATGGCTGGCAGATTGCCCCCCTAGGGCTATGCCCATTATGCCCTCATCTGTTCTGACCCAAGGTCCATCGGGCTCCAGGAGGGCTGAGGGGGTGCACAGGAGGCACTGGTTTGAAATGGAAGGATGATAGTCCAAATGTGGAGTGCTGGGGTCTTTGAGGCCATTCTTCTCACAGAGTCAGAAGCTTTTATGGGGTGAAAGCAGTCAAGATTCACTTTCTTCTGTGTTGGAGCTAGTCCCAGGTTTCTCTCCAGACTACCAGAAGCCTCAGCCAAACTCAAGTCTCAAGGAGATTTTCACAAGGAAGCCTGATGTCCCCTTTCCAAGGGTAATTGTGCTTTTTCAGTTCCTGGGCACATTCCCCTCAATTGGACTGAAAGGCAGTGTGGTATAATGGTCACAAGTCAAAGCTGTTTCACATCCTACTTCCTCTGCTTAATTAACTGTTGGAAAATTCTCATGCACACACACACACACACACACACACACACACACACACTTTCTGGAAGAGCATGAGGAATCATCTTGCGTCAACATTTTTTCTTGATGATTTTCTTCAAATGTAGTGGAAAACTATCTTAAAGAGAAGACATAGAAGAAAATATCCCAGTAAATTAAGTGTTCGTGTCTGGGTAGAAGGGAACTGAGTAATATTTTTCCTAAATTATTTCGTAATGATCAGGTATTATGTTTGAAATGTAAGGTAGCCTAGTATACTACTAAAAGAAAGCGGTAGAATGACTTGCAAAGAGGCAGAGCTTTTTATGAGTAGTGGTGGTGTTTTTAAGAGTGGTGGTGTTTTTATGAGTGGTGGTGTTTATGGGGGAGCACTGTCTTTCAGAGTCTTTGAACCTGAGCATCACCCCTTCTTTTCCAGATGCACCCTGGTCTAAGAAGTGCAGGGCACTGTTCCCCCTGTGGGAGGAGATGGGCACAAAGTATCAAAACCACTCCACTGTCACCATCGCCAAGATGGACATCACAGCCAACGACATTCAGCTGACGTACCTGGACCGGTACCCCTTCTTCCGACTCTTCCCTGCTGACTCTCAACAAGTGAGGGGCTTTGGGGGGCCACATACTTGAAAATGTTATTATCACAAACTCCGTTCCTCCTTATCTCCAGATTGCTTCCTACCAAAGCAGCTTCATCTCAGCACCAGCCTCTATTTCATTTTCAAGTTGAAGAATATTTTTGATTAGTTTCTAAAAAAAAGTCCCCAAACTTGCAGACAGTGGTGTCTAGTTTAGGTCAATTGCTCACCCCGACACAATCATTGTGGCCAAGTGCATGTGGTCAGACCCGGGTTACATGGTTCCCTATAGTATTGGGGACTGAGCTGTAGCCAGGTCTGTGGAATAAGGCGGGGGGGTATCTCCACATGAGTACTTGGGCTAGGGTGCTATCAGATGAAGAAAGAAAGCGTGATAGAGACAAGCCATGGCTTTTACAATGGGAATTATAGTCATCAAACATCACCAGTGTTTGGGGAACACACACTCAGTGCCACTTTGTCATGGGGAAGAATGGCAATCAAAGCAGTGCCAACCCAGGTCCCTGCTCCCAGGAAAAGTGTAGCCGAATGTGGGGGAGAAGTAGTCATGATCTGAGCCCACCTCAAAGCACAATTGGAATTAGAGGGGCCATTCAAAAGGGCAGATTGGGACTCTGCAGAATGGCAGGGATTTACGTCAGATTACAAGAAGGGACTCAGGTACGAAGCATAATGTGAACAGGAGGTGGGCAGAAGGGTGACCCCAGCACTGTGAAGGAAATGCCTTCCTCCTGGCACAGAAGATGCATGTGGGGAGTCACAGAGAGATGGGGCTGCTGGGTTGAGAGGGTGGGGCTGGCACAGATCTTCAGTGACCTGAAGAGGAGTTTAGACAACCAGGGGGCAGTAAGCTGTTTCCTAATTGTCTTAAAGGCTGAAGGAGGAAAGGGAACCATCATGACTCAGCACAGCTAGGTACAGATGCTTCGTGAAATAATTATTCTTCCTGTAACGATGACGGTGATGTAGTAGCAGCAAGTGCAGACTGTTCACTATGAGCCAGGGAACTATTCTAAGTGTTTTTCATCTAACAATTCATTAGGTCCTTAGAACAACAAGATGAGCTAGGCGCTACTATCTTCCTATTCTGATAATGAAACTGATTCACTGAGAGTTTAACTAACCAGACCCCACACACTGCTGAGTAGGAGCCTGGAAGGGCTTCCCTAGTCCATGCTCTGAACTTCTATCACAACCTTACGGTGGAAGCATTTGTATATTTATCTTAAAGCAATGACTTCTCTCCCACACTCGGCCACACTTTTCTTGGGAGCAGGGACCTGGGTTTGCACTTTAAAAAAAAAAAAGATTTATTTATTTATGCACACAAGCTGGGGTGCAGACCAGAGGTATCGGGTGGTGAGAGGATTCACCAGAGACAGAGTGGGGAGCAGAACAGGCAGATCGACTGAAGTACACTGCTGAGGGGAGCAGCAGGCACAACAGGAAAGGTCTGCTGCACCATGTGAGAAGCCCCCGGCCCGGGTATCGAACTCGCACTGCAACGGCTCCCGACAGCTTCACAGTGCTGCGCCTAGCCCATTGCACCACCAGGGATGCCCTGGGTTTGCACTTCCTTGATTACCATCCTTCCCCATATGACAAAGTGGTGTGGAGTGTGTGTTCCCTGAACACTGGCGATGGCGGTTGAGAGAGGTAAGGTCTATCACCCTACTCACATTGCTAGGAATTTCACCCTGGATTGACCTATAGCAATTCTTGAGTATTTTGCAGAAGAGGCTACCATTTTGATTCTGTTCTGTTTTCTTCCTAGGCTGTACCATATAAGGGAGAACACACTCTGAAGGGCTTTTCTGACTTTCTGGAAAGCCAAGTCAAGATCAGGATCGAGGACGAAGATGAGGTAAGGTGAAGTAGTAGCCTGAACTGAATCACCAAGAACTCAGAAAGACTGGGAAAGAGTGTTCCAAGAGCTCCATAACCTGGAGAGAGCTGAGGACAGATGAACACCCACCAGTTTGGATGACTATTTCAAGGGCACTACCTACAAGGAAGTAGAAATGGCAGACTTTTAGACAAATTGGGCAGGGCAGAGGTTCTCTGAGGTCTCACCAGCTCCTGCGGCTGCTTCCCTGGGCCTGGGTCCACTCTACCTGAGTTGGATGCTTTTATGGGATCCTGAAATTATTCTACTAGTGGATGGACAAACCTCGTTCTCTTCCTAAGCTCTTTCATCCCACAGCAAGGCCATCTGCTGAATGGTGCCATATGTATTAGTCAGAACCCTTTAAGTCACAAATGTCAGAAACACTACTCCTTGGCCTAAGCAACAATGGAAATTTTTGAAAATTTCCACACTTTTACCCCATAAAACTGGTAGGACATCAGGTCTGGGTGGATCTAGAAATTTCAACTTGTTTTCTGTCTCCCCACTTGTTTTATCTATGCTGGCTTCATTCCCAGTTATTACCTATGGAGGGTCAAAGTTTGCCCCAAAGCTCTAAACCAACATCCTCCCAGCTTAGAAGAAAGCACCTACTTCCTAGTAATCCCAGCAAGTGTCCTGGACAAGGTCTCATTAACTAGGCCTGGCTCACATTCCCACCCCTGGACAGCCACACCTGTGACGCAGGGTGCAGGAGGGTGGTTTCCACAAGTCTCCCTAGCAGAAGGGCAAAACCACAGGTGAGCTCTTCCACACCCAAGGCGAAAAGGACGTTTGCCTGGATGAGGGTCCTCAGGATCAAAGACTGATTCTCTGTGGGCACTTCAGAGAAGGAGGGCGTGGCCATCACAGTCACGACTACCACACATTTCTTATCGTTCAATTTCATTATACTCCTTCTTCCCTCCACCTCTCCCTTCTTAAATAGCTATTGTCTGTCGAGCAAAATGAAGACATAGAAGAGGAGGTATTAGTTGAGGAAGAGGAGGTACCTTTCATGAAGGAACAGTTACCTGAACAGAAGGTGCCTGAGCTGGAGAAGGTAGCCAAGCTGGAAGAGACAGCTGGGCAGAAGGAAGCCGCTGAGGAGGAGGTGGCCAAGCCAAAGGGATCTCCAAGACCAGAGAAGAAACCAGAAATAAAGGAAGAATTGTAGCTTTTCCAAAGCCAGGAGCGAAGGTGCCCATTTTTCAGACATCGTTTTCTGAGTGGATCTACTTCAATAAAATTATATGTTATTATGATGGTTGGATGCGGGCTGGATAATAAAGGTCCTGGAATGTCTTTGGTCCTGTTTTACTCATTCTCTCTCGTTCCTCATTGGTGCTGGCTTAAAAGAGCTATTTGATCTGGAACTCAGACAGGGCTGTGCGGGAAGCCATAAAAGCAGCATTTAATGAGGGTTTACAGCATGAGGGGCATTTTTCTAGCTCTCATATTACTGGGAGGCTCGCTTTATGATCTCCTTTATATAGACGAGGCAACCAAAGCAAAGAGTTCAACAGCCAGTCTCGATCACACAGCTAGAAAGCTCTTACGATCCCGGATAGTCTCACTCCAGAAACTCCGTCCCTGCCAAGCATACCAGCTCCACCAGATCTCAGTTCTCTCACTAAACCTTTGAAATGAGCTGGATTTACTTGTTTATAATGTATTCTGAGATAGAGTTCCAACTCTAAACCTTCCCGCCCTCTTCCACATCTCAATAAGCGACCCACACTGTCTCTCAAGCAACAGACTAGGGGAATCCTCGATTCCCTCCCTTGTGAAGGAAAAGCAGTCACACCCGTTCATGTGACGCCACTCACTTCCCCCACATGACTCCACCCACCTGCACCTCCATTAATAACCACCCACCATTTCCCATCTGTAGAGTGGCTATTGTTTCAGGGACCAAGGTCTCCACACGTCCTCTCGACTTGTAACCCATCATGTAAGGTAAAGGCAGTTGGTGTTTTTCAGGCCTCTAGAGTTACTTCTTGCACCTCCCCCTGCCCCAAACCTGACCTGTCCACATCCAAGCAGGGAACAGCCGGGGACCCTGGCACTCAGCAGGGCCAGTCGCACCGCGAGGCAGGAGTTAGTATTCAGAACACGTCAAGGCTCAGCTGCCTCAGTCCCCAGGCCAGATGGCTGCCGGTCAAAGCAGAGGGGCGGGCGCCTGCCAGGGATCACCATGCGGAACGGGGCCAGAGCCACCACCCCGCCCCCCGCCACTCAGAGCATGGGTGCTACCTCCAGGTCCCCCAGGGCTAACTGGATATTAGGAGGTGGGGGCTAGAATGGGAGAAGCAGTATAGGGAGGGAGACAGGTGATACCCCTCTGTGGGGTGGGTCTCACCCTTGGCTCATTTTCTGCCCCCTCTGACACATACCGCTCCCATTCTAATCCTGTGTTTTCTGTTTGATGCATTTTTTAAAGTTTTATTTATGCATATAAGAACTGGGGTGTAGGCCAGAGGTGTGGGGTGGTGAGAAGACTCACCAGAGACAGAGTGGGGAGCAGAACAGGTGGATCTACTGAATTACACTGCTGAGGGGAGCAGTGGGTGAGGCAGGAGAGGTCTGCTGCGCCATGTGGGAAGCTCCCTGGCTGGGGATTGAACTCATACTACAGTGGCTGCAGAGAGCTTCATAGTGCTGAGACTTAACCCCTTGCGCCACCAGGGAGGCCCCTGTTTGATGCATTTTTTCAGAAGTCTCCATACCTTAGCTTCATTTCCTCAAAATAGATCTACAAATCTTATCCCTCTAAGGCTCATGGCTGAGCATGGAATGTTCTTTACGCTAAAGAGTGCAACAGATCCTCGGGGTAAATCGGAGAGAGGTGAGCTTTAGTCTGGAGTTAGCACTAGATAGCATGGCTCACACTAGCCAGTTGTGTATGATTCTTGGGGAAGTTACTCAGCCTTGCTGAATAATCGTCTTCTCAGTAATACGGCTGCCGCGTTTCTGTGTACGAGACCACGGATGTAAAAACTCCCATCACAGTGTCTGACCCAAGAGAGGCAGTAAGTGACAATGGTCAGTAAGTTCAAGTCTCCTCTTCTTCATATTTAAAAACTAAGAGGGAAGAATGTTCCAAGAGGGAAGGAACTGTTGAGATTGATATTTTTTTATCTTCTCTGAAAGTTACAATAAAGAGAAAAATACTGACTGAATTTGAGAACATGCTTAGTGGCTCCACTGAAATATTCCATGAAGGCATCAAGCACGTGGGGACAGGGGAGGGGTGGAGGTTTGAGAGGAAGAGTGGGAAAATGGACAGCTAGTGAGCACCCCAGGATGGTCCAGCTGTGAGGGGCGAGGATGGTGCTTGTAGTTTTAAAACATGGTTGAATTATTATTCAGATATGTCAAGGCCAACAAACTAGGAGAGAAAACAGCCCCTGCAAAGACAGATTATTATACTCACAGATCCCAGGAGGAGGGTCAGCCCGTGACACGGGGAGGGGCAGGCATTGCCTAGGGGAAATTGCCCAGAAAACCAGGGTCAGCCAGGAGGCAGAGGGGGTGGTGAGGGGCAGTGTGGTGAGAGCTGTTGTAGTTCTGCAAGCCTGAAAGAGGCAGGGTAAGGCTTGCCTGGCTGGAGTCATTTCAGCACTCTCTGGGCCATGGGAATTGGCCCTGGGGGTCTGCTACCCGACCCTGGGCTGATGGAAGCAGGGCGTTGTGGCTGAGTGTGAGCCTGCTACTGAGCCTGCTACAAGGGCTGGGCTCTGGACTGGCTGACTGATGGCTCTAGGTTAGCCCTAAGAGAGACTAGCCTCCAGGATGAGCCAAACCTCAAGATATAAAAGCATCAAATGCAGAAACTAGAATAACATGGTTTAGTCTATCAGTAGACTCCAGTCCCCAATTGCAGGAGTCCAGGGCTGCTGTCCAGACAACAGCTGGAGTTCCATCTTTAATCCTTTCAAGATGCCCAGACTGGGGCCCCAGAAGTACCAAGCAGAAATGATAGTCACCAACCAGGATGGCTGGGCAAAATATAAAAAGCTTTTATTCTCTTCTTGAGCAATGCAGGAAAAAAAAGAGCACATTCTTATGGTGAACGAAAAGGTAAATGACACAAATAGTCAGCTGAGAAAAGAAGAATAAATAACCACAAATGAAAATAACTTCCCTTTTCATCCAAGAATCACAAAAGTAAGTAAAAATGAAAGATTTCTTGCATTTTTGAAAAAAAAATGAATGTTAACGATGCTTGTTTGGTGAGTAGTGAGGTGGGATTGTAAACTATTTTTTAAAATCTCTCCAGGGTGCTGCTTTGAAAGAGGTACCACAATTTTTAATACTGGGCCCCTTTGACCCAGAAACTGCATTCTTATGAAACGAGGCCGAGGAGATTATTGCTCTCAGGCCGAGGATGACCCCACACTAAAGGAGACAAGAAGAGAAAGGATTTGAAAAAGCAAATGCAGTGGGACATGGGCACATTTCCTGCCCAGCCCATGCTTGATTTTTCTCAACGTGGGTGGCCATCCATGTGGAACTAAGTAGAAGTGGGGCTGCCATAGTCTGCCCCCCTGACCCCGAAGCATTCCACAGATGGAACTGCCACCTCTTCTTGCATCGTCTCCGTGAAGCACCATACCAACTCCAGACATCGGTCTCTCACTTGAAGAACACGACCTCGGGAAGGTTAAGAAATTAACCTGCTGGCTCACAACAAATGGCCCATCCTGATTCAGCGGGGCTGGCTCCAAAGTCAATGACGAATGCCCCCCTCCCCAGGGAGCTCTCCTGTGGGACCTCTGCTTCCCAGAATGGTTCTGGTTCCACGATATCCTGAACTACCTCCTGGTTTTGACTTTCGGCTATTTTCAGCTCCTCTCCTGCTCATGTCTGGACCCCAGGAGACCTGACTGAGCCCAGAAGGATGGGGGCCCCTCAGAAGCTGCCTTCTTCAGGACAGGGGACCCCAGTAGCCATGGGTGCACATCTCAGTGGGGGCGATGAACATCGGATTTCTCCTGGAGCGGACCAACTTCAGATCCTGGCCTCCGCCTGGCACCTTGGGTAAAGCCTGTCCTTGTGAGTGTCAAGAAAAAGCCAGCACCTGGCGCTGCCTTCTCAGTTAATTTCTAACTAAGGAATCTCTTGATTCCAAAGGGGGGCTGAGCAGGGGCCTTGTTTTTACTGGCACAAGTGTGACCACCAAAGGCAAATCATTTGGGATTCTACCTATTAGGAAAAAGAACAACAACCGCCTCACAGCCGGAAAAGGAAAACAGTGTGCCCAAAGGGAAAAACATTCCACCCCCAAGAAAACAGTCTCAAGAAGCAGAATCAGACAATAATTGGAGGAGACACTGCCAGTGAGGGGCAGCTGTATATATAGGGGCACACACCTGTAATTCTACCCTTCTGCAGGTAAGGCTGCAGGTAAGGCTCTCTGCAGCTCTCCAGCCACTTGCCCCCACCTAGTCTTTCGCTGGTTTCCATCCTGCTTGAAGGAGAGGGGAGAGGAAGTTAAGAGTTGGGACAGCTACACTGAGCCATTAACCTGCTGACCATTGTCTTCGTGACCTTTGGTAAGTCAGCCTCCTCTCTTTGAGCCAATACTCGCCTAACAGCATCTACCATATTTCATTGCCTCCTGTGTGCATATTACCATATTTTCACTCATCCAACATGTGCCAGTTACATGCCGCGCACCGATACCAGGCAGGGCGCACAGTAATAAACAAGACATTTCCTCTGTGTTGGCTCTGGCTTTCGGGCTTCATTTTCATTCACCCCTGTGACAACAATATGTCGTCACATAACCGTGCCATGTTGCTCAAATGCAAGGTCACAAGCCATGAAATGGCTCATGAAATCATGGGTGGTTTGTATTCAGAATTTCCTTTTCATCAACTATAATAGATTATATCACAAGCAATGCACACCATCATAAGAATATTGTTTTCTCAAACTTTTAGTTCACGTGTGTGTGTGTGTGTGCACGCGCGTGTATTGATGGCGACACATGCACAAGCAACTGCACAGGGCTCATGGCATCAAATATTTTCCTTACAGTGGACCATGGTCATAAAGACTTGGCAGGCACTGTTCTAGAACACAGAGACCTCAACCTGAGCCTGGCACATCACAGGCATTCAATTTGTGGGAGTAACGACCCCTATTTCATAGATAAGGAAACTTAATCTGGGCGAATGAAATACCTTGCCCAATGTCACCCTTCTGTCATTGGTCAAACAGGGATTTGAACCCTGGTGGCAGGCTCCAGAGCCCACACATTTGGAGTGACTGCCCTGGAGACCTTACATTGTTTTGTGAAGCTCATTGCCCCCTGTGTGCAGTGAGTTGCATTAAGATCAGGAACCTTATCTGTTGAGTTCATTGTTTTCCTTGGTGCTTAGCTCCCTGTTTGGCACATTGTAGCTATTCAATAAATGTTTGTTCAATAAATACAGGGACCTGGACAAGTTGAAAGTTTCCCAGCAGAGGATCAGGAGTTGGCCGCTAAAGCACAAAGCCGTATCTAATGAGATGATCCGTCCAGAATGCCGTCTTGTCTCATTGCTCCTGCTCCGAAGGAGACTCAGTTCTCCCAAATGTGCTGAGACTTGGGGAGTCAAGGCTGGGATGTGTGTGGGAGTAAGGGGGAGAGGGAACATGGAGGGGAAAGCCCCTCCAAAGCAAGGGCTACTCCACTGCTCACTTCTTCGCAGTTCATAGAAATACCTTCTCCTGGATTACACAGCGAAAGCACTCCTCCCAGATGTGGGGGAGGGGAGTTAGAACTCACAGTTATTCCCTCCACCCCTGCTCACAAGACTTCAGCCCGGGTGGAACCTCAAGGGCCAACTGGTTCTTCCCTTTGCACAGGTTATTCCTGGACCAGAAGTAGCCGTGAAGAGCAGGAAGGATGGGTTGGCTTTTCTCTCCGACCTTGCTGCATGTGGCGGTGTTGACAACCTCATGGGTCATCGTAGCTACAGCCAATGAAACCTTGGAAGCAGGTAAGTGGTGTGTGTGTGTGTGTGTGTGTGCATGCACGCGCACACGTGTATGTATGTATAGAATGGCACCCTTAGCAGAAGAGGTTTCAATCACTCCCCTATCTTGCTTGGGATTTGCATAGTCTTTATTCAAAATCCATTTCTTACACTTCAATGCACACAGGGCTCACCTGGAATTTTGCTAAAAATGCAGGCAGGAGGGAGCCTGAGACCTGCATCTCCAACGAGCAGACTCCTAGGGGATGCTGCCACTGTGGTCCTTGCACCACACAATGAAAGGCAAGCGTCCAGAACACCCCAAATGCAACACCCATCCAGGACACCTCAAATGCAGCCTCCATCCAGGACACCCCAAATGCAACATCCATCCAGGATACCCCAAATGCAACCTCCATCCAGGATACCCCAAATGCAGTATCCATCCAGAACACCCCAAATGTAACATCTATCCAGGATACCCCAAATGCAACATCCATCCAGAACACCCCAAATGCAACCTCCATCCAGGATCCCCCAAAAGCAACATCCATCCAGAACACCCCAAATGCAACCTCCATCCAGGATCTCCCAAATGCAACATCCATCCAGAACACCCCAAATGCAACATCCATCCAGAACACCCCAAATGCACTTTACTGGAAGGTCAGGAACACACTTGACCATGCTGGATGTCTGAACACACCCAATGGCTCCCCAATCCTTACCCTCTCCCCTAAATAGGCCTTTGCACAGGGCTGGCCATAGCCCTCACCTGCGTGCAGCTTCTCCCTGGAGGAGGGAGCTGGGCGCCTCCCCGTCTGGCTGCCTTTGCGACACGGTAAATGCCACTGCGGTTTGTGGCTAACAGCACACGCCCTGTGGTCCCGCCACCCACGGCTGAGCTGCTGGCCAACAGGGCAAGCGGCTTGAACCTTCATCTTTAGGCTCTAAGGGTCGATGCAGTAGGGACCCCACACCGGGAAGGTTTCACTGAGATAGCGAGTGGCAAGCGCCATCCCAGTGGCTGGCACATAGTGAGGGCTTAGTAAAGGGCAATGCGCTCGTTTCAGGGTTTTTATGGTCTTGGAGCAGCACACAAGTGTGACCGCCTGGGCAGGCAGGGTCGGGGAAACCTTCGGAAAGGAGATCAGAAGCTGAGCAAAAGGCGCAAGTGTGCAAAGACCAGAGGGCCGAGCTTCACCTAAGTCCTTACAAAGCGTCAGAACCGCCCTATTTCTCGGGATGTGGGGACCCAGGTGCTTTGAAGCATGGGGGAAGCCATGCTTAGCGCAGAGCGAGGGTGGAAGGTGAGACATACAGGGGAGTTTTTCTGGTTTGGGGGTCCCCTAGGGAAGAAGCCTTAAAGAACACCCCTCTAGGGCAGGGGTCTCTCCGTGATCACTGCCCAGCTACCCCCACTCTGAGGCTGGGCGCTTCCGTCCACAGGAAACTGTTCTTCATGTCACACCAATGCCACCTGCATGGGCGACGGGGCTGCCACCTCGTGCCACTGCCACGCGGGTTTCACCGGTGACGGGCTCCATTGTGTGGACCTGGACGAATGCGCCATTCCGGACGCCCCCAACTGCGCCCCCAACAGCAGTTGCGTGAACACCTTGGGCTCCTACACTTGCGCCTGCCCCGATGGCTTCCAGCTGACGCCGGGGCTGGGCTGCGCCGACGTGGACGAGTGCGCGGAGCCGGAGCTTAGACGCTGCCACGCCCTAGCTACTTGTGTCAACGGCGTGGGCAACTACTCGTGCGTGTGCCCCGCGGGCTACTGGGGGGATGGGCAACACTGTGAGTGCACCCCGGGCTCCTGTGGGCCGGGGCTGGACTGCGTGCCCGCGGGCGGTGAGCTGGTGTGCGCCGACCCGTGCCAGGCGTACAGCGTTCTGGGCGGGTTCTGGCGCAGCACCGAGTACGGGGCCGGCTACTCCTGCGACTCGAACCTGAGCGGCTGGTACCGCTTTGTGGGGCAGGGCGGCGTGCGCATGGCGGAGACCTGCGTGCCGGTCCTGCGCTGCAACACGGCCGCACCCATGTGGCTCAATGGCACGCACCCGTCGACGGAAGACGGCATCGTGAGCCGCAGAGCCTGTGCGCACTGGGGTGGCCACTGCTGCCTGTGGGAGGCGCCCGTCCAGGTGAAGGCCTGCGCGGACGGCTACTATGTCTACAACCTGACAGCGCCCCCGGAGTGCAACCTGGCCTACTGCACCGGTGAGCGGGCACCTCCCTCCACTCCACCCCAAGTCCTTGGTTGGACACCACAGGGACCCGGGGTGCCTCTGTCCTTATTGACTGACTGTGTCTGCGACTCTGCAGACCCCAACTCCGTCGAGGGAACGTGTGAAGAGTGCGGTGTAGACGAGGACTGCAAATCAAAATCAGGCAGATGGGATTGCCAGTGCAAACGGGACTTCAATGTGTCCGGTAAGGCCGGCCAGCCGGTGACGAGCTGTTGCACAAGGCCAGAGATGGCGGGGAGGTGGGGGGCGGGGGGACAGCGGGGCTGACTCAGGGCTTGCACGACATCCAATGGGAGTGAAAAGCTTCTCCATTAATAACGATTAAAAGGGGCAAGATGTTCTCTGGGCTCCCTGAGCCTCCCCTTAGTTGACCCCAAAGCTCCCAGAGCTCGAGGACCACCTCACCCTTAGCGAGCTTTCTAGGGGTCTCACACCACGCAGGACACAGGGGACTGCCACGGGCCACCTGAGCCACATTCCTGTCGCCCAGGACTGGAGACCCTGCTGCAGATCTTGGGCTGCTCTCTACTGCCCCCTGCAGGCCCCGAGTAGGAGGGGGCCTTCTTGCAGCCTCAGTTTCCCCATTTGTACAAGGATTGAAGCCGACAATAACTTCCCAGACTTTCACTCATGCTTTGTCACATCCGAGTACCAATTTTACACCTTTGCCTTTTCCAAGGATTACCTGTAGTGCCATTGCTATTATTGACTTGAGGCCCTCCTTTTAAGTAACCTGGGACATCCGTGGTCACTCCTGCATCCACCTGTGCCCATACACCTGAGCTAGATCACAGCGAAAAATGAAAACAAGGAAATCTGTGTGATACTTCAACTTAAAAGAGTTTTAGAAGCCACCCGACTGGGTCTCCTTGTCGGCTTACCCTGGACATTCAGTCTAAGGCCTGGACTGTCATTTTCAAAGGGACATTAGCGTGTGTCTCGTGTTAAAAACAACAGCAGCCAGTGAGGGGTGTCCATGGCGTAGAAAGGATGAAAAGAAATGGAATTAACGTGTTAGCATCTTTTGTTTGATTGTTGTTTTGTTTTACTGGGATTCGCTGTTACTTAATTCACTGTTATTCACTGTTGTTCCCAGACAGGGAACAACCCCAAAAATCATTCCTTTTTTTGTATACAGCCCACGCGTGGGGTCACGTAGAGAGGATGTGGGGCCATTGTATCCCTCCAGCATGACGGGAGTCCACTCTTGTGACTCTCACTCTGAGGGGAGGCTCCACTGGGAAACTGGATGCACAGGACTCAGCACCCCCCAACCCGGGTGGGGCGCTGGGGACGTGCTAGACCCTGACCCCCCACCTGCCCATTTCAGACATCTCCCTCCTGGAGCGCAGGCTGGAGTGTGGGCCCAATGACGTCAAGGTGTCCTTGAGCAAGTGCCAGCTGGAGAGCCTGGGCTTTGAGAAGGTCTTCATGTACCTGCGTGACAGCCAGTGCTCCGGCTTCACCGAGAGGGGCGACCGGGACTGGATATCCGTGGTGACCCCCACCAGGCACGGCCCCTGTGGGACGGTGATGACGGTGCGTCCCCGCCAGGGTGGGGCCTCATCAAGCCCCAGCTCTGCCACTGATGGGGGGTACGAGTGTGGGCGATGTCCTGAGCCCCCACGACTGTAAAATGGAGTCACAATAGTACCTGCTTTATAGGGCTGGTAAGAGGTCGAGTGAGTTAAACGTGTGAAGTGAGTAGGACGGTGAGCGGCATATAGTAAGTGCTGAGTAAACGTCAACTTCAAGTAAAGAGGCCCATCCACGGTAACAGTGACCCATTTCACAGATGGGAAGAGCAGGGCTCAGACAGGACAGCAGCGCTGTGGAGCGGCCATCAGTGCTGGGTTTAGAAGCAGGTCTGTGAGTGGCGTCCTGGGAAGCGGGGTCTGCACGGCCCGCTCCTGCAGAGGCACCCAGGGGTCACCGGCTGAGGGTGGGGCACCTTTCTGCCCATCTCCCTCATTCCTCCCACCCGCCAAAGAAAAAGAAGACAAAAGACAGGACAAGGTCCTTGTCATTTGCCAAGCTTGGCTTTTGAAATTTCACCATTCCTGCAGGCTTGTTTTTTAGTATTTACGAGAGGAAGCAGGGGCTTCCGGAAAAGCCCGGCTTGACAGATCCCAGAGGGGGCAAGATCCTTGGAGATGCTCAGTGTCTCTGAACCTCCTGATCGCCAGACAGCAAAGCGGCAGCCCTGCCTTGGGGGGTCGTGGAGGGGCCAAAGCAACGAGGCAGGAGGAGTGTTGAGTGCAGGGCCTGGCAGGGGGGCCTCCCACGGGGTCATCATTGTGGTGACGTGTGACCACGGAAGCTGGGAGGTGACTCACAGGTGGTCAGAGGAAACGCCTTGTTTTGCCATTTATCCTCATGCTCCCTCCTCCCTCTGTCCTCCCCACCCCGACACAGAGGAATGAGACCCACGTCACATACAGCAACACTCTCTACCTGGCCGACGAGATAATCATCCGGGACCGCATCGTCAAGTTCAACTTCGCCTGCTCCTACCCGCTGGACATGCGAGTCAGCCTGAAGACCACCCTGCAGCCCATGGTCAGGTGCGTCCAGAGGAGAGCCCCAGTGCACCTGGCCAGCCCCACCCCTGGCGCTGCTCTAGGCTGAGATCAAAGAAGGAATCTAGGTGATTCCCTTGAGGATGGACTCCCCATCTTGAAGGACAGGGCTACCGAGGAAAGGGGCGCCAATGTCACAAAATACGTGGTTGGGTCCGCAGGGGCAGCATCACCTCGGAGGTTGTTAGAAATGCAAAAACTTGAACTTGACCCCAGGCCTGCTGTCCCAGAACCTGCATTTCAATAAGATCCAGAGGTGGGCCTCCCTGGTGGCACCAGGGGTTAAGTCTCAGCACCATGGAGCTATCCACAGCCACTGCAGCACAAGTTCGATCCCCGGCCAGGGAACTGACCCACATGGCGCGGCAGACCTCTCCTGCCTTGCCCGCTGCTCCCCTCAGCAGTGTGTTTCGATCAATCTGCCTGTTCTGCTCCCCACTCTGTCTCTGGTGAATCTATTCACTCCCCACCTCTGGCCTGCACCCCAGCTCTTGTATGCATAAATAAATCAATCTTCAAAAAAAAAAAATCCAGAGGTCACTGCAATGCACATTGCAGTTTGCGAAGCAACGTAACCCTTGGAAACAGCGGCGTTCCCACAGCAGGTGGGAGGGCTCCTGCCCTACTGCCCAGCGAGAACGCCAACAGCTGCAAAGCCCGCGTAGAGATGCACAGCAGGTGGGGTGCTCCATCTGTGGCTGCCCTGGGCTGGGCTCTCACCAGCCGCTCTCCCCTACAGCTCCCTGAACATCAGCATGGGCGGGACGGGCACGTTTACTGTGCGGATGGTGTTCTTCCAGAGCCCTGCCTACACGCAGCCCTACCAGGGCTCCTCCGTGACCCTGTCCACCGAGGCCTTTCTCTACGTGGGCACCGTGCTGGATGGGGGTGACCTGTCCCGGTTTGCCCTGCTAATGACCAACTGCTACGCGACACCCAGCAACAGTGCCGCCGATCCCTTGAAGTACTTCATCATCCAAGACAGGCAAGGCGAAGGCTCCCACGGGGGCCATGGGTGGATTCTGGCTGGGGGGGGGTCTTTGGATTTGTTTGGAGTGAAAGTGAGTCCTTGTGTGCTGACATCCACGGGTTCTTGGAAACTGTGACTTTAAGTGAAATGACATAGAACAAGCGATGTTACCGGAGGCTAATTGATACAAGTCCCTACAGTATCTAAGCACATCACCAAAGTTCTAAATAAATACCCAAATGCCTAACGATCGAAACAGTAAATGTTATTCATCCCTGCATGCATTTCCAACCTGCTTATTCCAGTTCAGGACACTGGGTGACTGGAGCCTTAACCCTGCAGTTCGGGGCCAAGGGAGAAACCTGGATGCCCTTCCGTTGCGGGACATGTTTCATGCACACACCACACACACACACGTATCACACGTATATCACACACATGTCTCCACATGTACATGCATCAAGGTGACAGGATGCCCCTCCATTGCAGGACATGTTTCATGCACACACCACACACACACACATATCACATGTATATCACACACATGCCTCCACATGTACATGCATCAAGGTGACAGGATGCCCCTCCATTGCAGGACATGTTTCATGCACACACCACACACACATCGCATACATGTCACCTCCACATGTACATGCATCAAGGTAAACCTTCATAAAGGTGGTTTCTGGAGAAGGTAAAAAAAACCCTGAAGTCTGGAAACCTCGGCATGACCTTTGGGGCATCGTGGAGATTTGGGTTCAGATCTCAGCTTCGTCGTTTCCTAGTTCTGAGACCCAAATCAGTTCCTCTCCCTGAATATTCATGTTCTCATATATCAACTAGGCATGAATAACTGTGATGCAGGAGTTTGTACCTTTTATTTTGTTTTTTGAGTATAAAGGTAGAGCACTGTGGAAAGCTTAGAGAGCTTCGACAGTGAAGCAGGAAGAAATCTTGGGCATGACTGTGTGTTTCCACTGGGCCGAGGCCACCAGAGGAGGCAGAATACCCCAGAATGAGTAAGGAGGAGGAAAGAGGGAGATGGCTGGGGGCCACTCAGATGCCCCCTTAAGTCATGGGGCGGCCAATGGCTTTGCCAGACGCCACTCTCTTTGCCTGCTAAGTGGGCCCACTTAATAGCCGGGCTCTCCTTTTCCAAGGGGAGTGTGTCCTTCTGGAGTCAGATCTGAATTGTAGGGGGGGGGGGACAGAGCAGAGAGTAAATGCCACCCCCAGAAGTTCCCTCCTCAGTGCACCCTCTGTGCCATCCTCATTCAGTCCCTGTTCTTCATCTACTTTGACAAACAGTGTGAAAGGCAGGGGGCACCCAGTGGGCTTGCATATCCGGATCTACCCTCGTGCCCACGCTGAGTCTGCATGTTTGGGCTGGAGTTTCTCTCCCTGCATGTTTGGGTTTTCTCCCTGCATGTATATGTGTGCAGGTGGGTGCACACGCCGGTTTGGTCGGTGGTCCTCAATACGCAGGTGCCATTGCCATAGTCAGTACCAGGCACACAGTAGGTAGCCAGTACCTGGCAGCCAATGATTCCTCAATGCCACTTCCTTAGAAATCTGAAAGTGCTGACTTGAGGATAATTTCAGCTCTATGTTGATGGCATTTTTCCTTTAGCATCACAGCGAAGTAAATACATGACACCTACTGTGTGCCAATACTGTAGTAAACAAACTGCAAACCTCACTATCTTGTGGCGTAAGCTACAATTATTTTTCCTTATATACAGATAAGGAAATTGAGGCACCAGATTAAGTAAGTGACCCAAGGCCACACGGATAATAAGTGGTGGACCCAGGAAGTCTGGCCTCAGAGTGTTTGCGTAACCAAATGTGTTACACGACATCTCCCTCCCAGATGCCCACGCGCTGAGGACTCAACCATCCAAGTGGTGGAGAACGGGGAGTCCCCCCAGGGTCGGTTTTCTGTGCAGATGTTCCGTTTTGCCGGAAACTACGACCTGGTCTACCTGCACTGCGAGGTGTATCTCTGCGACGCTGCCAGTGAGACGTGCAAGCCAGTAAGTCGCCTCCCCCCCCCCCTTCTCCGTCTGCCGGAACCAGAGACATTTGGCCACAGGATCTCAAGGAAAACAAATAAATCTTTCTGCAGAGTTTCTCCTCTAGGGCCGGGATAGAGTGAGCAGAAAGAGGGAGTGGGCGTGGGCAGCGAGGCCTAGCTCTGAGAAATCGGGTGGCGGCAGAAGCTGGCCGGCGCTGGGGCTCTACCCACAGACGCTGGCATGTTAAGCCGTGTGCACCTACGTATGTTACGTCTTTAATAGCTCACAGAAACTCAGCAAGGGAGGTCTTCCACTGGCCCTTTTGCTATTTGGGGAGAGAGGTTCAGAGCACTTGTGCCTATGCGTCTAAGCTTTTGCATCCATAAACAGCAGAGCCCACACGTGAGCCCAGTCTGCCCACATCCTGCCCTGCGCCCTCGAGCCCAAAGTCAGGTGGGAGGAGGCTCCGGGGAGGGGTGCAGCGCTCCCCATGGTGGACCCCTGTGCAGGCTCCTTCATGGGAAATTTCCTTTGCTGCCTTCTTTGCAGACCTGCTCGGGGACCAGGTTCCGCAGCGGGGGTAACATAGACCACAGCCGTGTCCTGAACTTGGGGCCCATCACACGGAAAGGTAAGGGAGCCACTCCATGCCCTCTGCCCTCCCTTCTCGGGGTAAGGAGTGTTCTCTGGAAACGAAGGGGGAGTGGAAACTGGCCCTTGGGATCTGAAGAACTGAAGCAAGTGGGTCTTAAGGGTAAGGTGGCATAGAAGCGGCCTGCCTTTTTCCAGTTCCCATTCATTCATTCTAGAAATGTATTCTTGTACCTACTGTGTGCCAGGTCCTGTGCTAGTGGTTGGGGATCGCATGTGAACAAAAACAGACACAGACTCCGTTTAGATGCACCAGTAGACATTATTAAAATAATCTCCCTTATAAGTGCATAACAGCAGTTGTGACAAATATAATAAAGAAAATGTATCAGGGACGCTGAGCTCTTACAACAAGGGAATCAGACCCTGTCTGGAGGATTAGGAAAGATTTTGAAATTGAGGAGGATCAGGGGAAGAGGGGGACAGGGAGGGAAGTCAGCCTGCTCGAGGAACTGAGAGGAGGCCGGACAGACTGGGAGGGGGAGATCAGTATGGGGTGAAAGGATGCAGGAGGGGCCAGACCGTGTGGGCCCTTGTAGTTTTGTTAAGATTTTGGGTTTTTCTCCTGAAAGCAATTGGGATCCATTGAAGGGTCCCAAGTAGGAGAGGGACATGATCAGATCTGGGATTTACAAAGACCACCCTGGTTGCAAGAAGAGCAGATTGGGGTGTTTCCCAGGCTCCTGGCCAACTGCATGCCTTCACTTTGCACTGAACCTTCTCTTTCCCTCTGCAGCAGTCCAGGTCATAGTCTCAGGAGCTGCTTCCAGCAGTTGGGGTAAGTTTGGAAACTACAGAAGAATCTTCCTCTGAGATTTGTATCTGTGGGCCCAGCGTGTGTTGGCGTGCCTGGTCTGCTTGGTTTAAGCTCTTAAGGGGTGACTGTATTTATGGAAACACCTGGAACAAGGGCTGCATATATGCCTGTCTACCAATGCACACACACACATATTCAGATATGCCACAAGAACGTATAGATGCACATAGAAACAGGTATGCACTGACATGCCCTAGACATATTTGCACACACACACACACACAAAGTCACAGGAACACATTCATATTTGTACACAAAGACGCACAAACTACTGCTGTTGCATGCCTGCATATTTGCATGTAAAGACATATACAAGCTTGTTTCAAACTTGTACACAAAGGTCATGTACATGCTCTAGATCTGCACCTCCGGCACTTCTGGAAGCCTCGGGGTTTATCTCTAATGCCTTCTTAAGAATTCTTCAACAAGTGACAAATAAATATTGAGTGCTACTGCATGCCAAGCACTACCACTTGTCCCAGCCTCAACCCAACAGACAAACGGAAAACCCTCTTTTTCTGCTTCTTTGCTCCTCCAACCACAAAGGCCAGGGATTGGTGGCATTTTTGTGGTCCTTGATTTTCATGGCTACTGAAGTGTCTGGAAATCTAAATGAAAGGTGAATCCATGTAATTGTTACCCTTCTTGGCTCCTGGCACCTAGATCAGAGGAGGTTCTGATACCAACCTAGTGTTTGACCTGACATAGTTCAACACACTACTGGAGAGCTCAGAGTCAGAGAGCCTTGCCTTCAATGCTCCTAAGAGGCTGGTATCCCTAAGGTTGCTCAGGATAGTTGAGTAGGTTGGACACTGCACAAGAGTGCCCTTTTGAGGGGATACCAAGCCCAATACCAAAGGGAAGGCTGTTTTTCTTCCCAAATTGGTCTGCTTAGAAGGGCACCTTTAACTATTTTTCCATCTAGAGTAGACATCTTTTTTCTAATTGGTCTTTAGGGCAGATGCAGAGAAATTTTCCTTTTCTAATTGGTCATCCCAGAGAGGGTGTTTTCCCAATTGATCAGTCTATAGGAGGCATCTGCTCATAATTTTGTAGAGACACATCATGCTAGCAACAACCCTGTCATTGCTTTCCTTTCAGGGCTTCTGAAGGTCTGGCTGCCTTTGCTTCTTTCGGCCACCTTGACCCTGATGTTCCAGTGATTGGCAGCTGGAAACCCTGTGCTATGTGGCTACCAACTCACCACCTGCCTCACGACTAGGAAGGAGATGCAGGCCATTGCTTTAAGTCACAGAAAAGGGAACTCTCACACTCCTATTTTCTAATACTTTCATAAAACAGCCTGTGTCTTTAAATGCCTTCTCTCAAAATGGACTTGTGACATGTCTACACATGAGGTCCCTGTCTCCTTAAAGAGTGTGGCAAGATAATAATAATTTTAAAAGTTCAGTCTGTGAAGTTGTTCATTCATTCAACAAGTATTTATTTAGCATCTAGAGTGTGTAGGTACTGTCCTTGGTGCTGAAGATCCCATGATGAGAAAAATCTGACTCCATCCCTGCCCTCATAAAATTCACAGTTTGGTCAGAGAGATTAGGTTCAACTCTGGCTCACTGCGTGCCCTTTGATAAAGGTCTCTGAGTTCTCTCCATCCACCCATTCAAGAAACATCTTCTGAGCACCTACTGTGTACTAGGCACTGTGTCAACTGCTGGAGGAACAGTAGTAAACTAATTAGAACAATTTCTTGCCCTCCTGTAGCTTACAGTCTAGCAGGGAAAAAGGGAAAAGAGAACTTGAATAAGTGTGTCTGGCATTGCAAGTGAAGGGTATAATGGGGGGCTGTTGCTTCTTCCTAATGGTTTAATAATGGTGCCCTCATGGGTTTCATTCCATTTTCCAGAAACATTTCTTTGAGTTGTGCCAGGAAGTGTGCTAGGTACTGGGAAAACACTGATGAATAAGACAGACACAGTCCCTGCCCTCAGGAATCTCACAATTCTAAAGTCGACTAGAATAAACGCCGCACATCCTGAGGACCCTTTCCAGTATTACACTTCTCTCTCTCAGTTCAGAAGATATAAGCCTGTTTACAGAGCTACAACTACAGCAACACTGGAGAGCAAACCCATTACCCCCATTGGGAGGAGATGCTTTGGAAAAGGGATCCTCCAGGAGGCTCCTTGGCGGCACAGTGAGAAATCAAGAAGCTGTTGGGCTTAGGAGACCAAGATATCCCAAGGGTCTGTGGATGACCTTGCCAAATGGGCTACAGGAAGCCAATGCCAATGAGAAATGTCTGCCTGATGCCAGCTGCTTTCCCTGGACTCTGTCCGTGGCTTTCCGAGATATCCCATGTCCCTGTTGTATCGTAAAAGCCTCTGGTCCTAGGAAAAACCACATGTGTGTATCAGCAAACAGGGGCTGTGGGAACAGCATATCTTGAGTTAAGGGACCTCTTATCACACACAGACATGCACTGAAGGGCCATGCCTGCGGTCTTTACATAAGAGCTTTGCATCAGAAGAGGACCCCAGGGCTGAGGCTAGCCAAGTCTGTGGTCAGTGCATGGTCAGTTGAGCCTGGCTGGACCATGTGCATATTCATCTGTGCCCTACTCCGGTACAACAGAACATAAGGACAAGAAAAACAAGGGCCAAAAGCAAGACCTGGGGTGGGTGAAGGAGGCATATCAGAATGAAACTTTCTTGTCACTCAATTTCTTTTCTTTTTCTTTTCCTCCTCTTTCTTTTTCTTTCCTTTCTTGTTTTCCATTAGTTAGTTATTCAACTCAAAATAGAGCAGATATTCTGAGCATATATTCAAGGCCAGGCACTTTTACGGGCACCAAGGAAACAGTAAGTAATCAGAATAGAGCCCTTGATCAAAAGGAAGTTGGGCTTAAAGGAGGGGTCAGAAAATATTTTGGTTTACAAGTAACCTACTTGGGATTGATTGACATTTATTTGTTGAAGATGGTAAATCATATATTTTTCTGAAATGTTGTAGGAACTATGATTTCAGGTTAGTATTCCTCTGACAAATAGCAGAACCATATAAGAGTCTGACATAAAACAACACAATTTAAAATTTTCCTAATTGAAGACATTTTAAATCTTATCTATAGGACACTGGGGAAAAATTAACTGCTATTTTTGCTGTCATGGACAAACTAGAATATATTTTTCATGTCTGCTTTTAGATGAATTTTATGGTACTTTCTTTTAAATACAACCTTGTGGCCTAGCTTCTCATCATAAGTGCTCAGCAAGTTATAGCCTAAATACAAAATCATGTCGTGCTAATTAATAAAAGTCTGCCAAAAAAATTACCAAGGGGGCACATTTAAACTATGACAACATGAGATGTCAGGAGCTGACAGCACTTTCAGAGAATAAGAAACAAGGGGAGGACAATAGAAAGATAGGAATGATGTTTTACATAGGTTGGTCGGGAGGGGGATCTTTCTGAAAAGCAGAGGCTGAGAGAAGGGAGTGAATCGAGATATCTGAGGAGGAACAGTAGAGTTAGTGGGAACAGCAAGTGCAAAGGCTTGAGGCAGGATATTGACTAAGACTTGGACAGTCATAGTTGGAGGCATTACTACAGGGGAGGAACTGGAGCATGCATTTTGTGCTGTGGTCCCTTTACTCACCCAAGAAGCCCTTATTAGATGGCAACTACAACTGCTGAGCAGGGTCCCTGTACCAAGACCTTACAGTTTTCAAAGGGAGACGGATAAGATAATAAGTAACTGGGTGGGATTAGAATCAACTCGGAGAGGCAAAGAAGCAGAGAAGAGAAGCACCAGTGAGCCTGGGGAGTTTAAGAAAGTCTTCCTGGAAGAGGTGAATCTAAATGGTAGATAGTAGGAAGCTGGGTATAGAGTGAGCCAGGCAGAAGGAATAGCTTGTGCAAAGTTTGGAGTTGGGGAAGAGTTCAGAGAACCTCAGATTGACTGGAGCAGAGAACCTCAAGTTGACTGAGGTTGTAGATGAGATAGGAGGTGTGGAGAGGGGTCAGATCTCAGGAAGCATTGTATGCTGGGAGTGGGGGATGCTGAGAGATGATACTGGGGCATCTGGCTTCAGGGGAGAGAGAAATATTAAGGGGGACAAGAATGAAAGCAAGGAGGCCCATTAGGTTGATTAAAATCATCCCCATTAGAGATGGTGGTGATCAAATTAGGATTAGTGAAGTGACTATGAAGAAGGAAAGACAAACTCAGGAAATATTTGAAGACTTGCTGAGCACTGAGGGAGAAAGAAAGGAGCCTAGAGAGGAAAGAACCTAATAGAAATGGAGAAGCCATGTTTCTAGTTTTAGTGATCACATGAGCGGTGGTGCCAGTGATGGAGATCAGATGATGCAATAAGGAGGGAGAGTCTTCTGGGAATCAATGAGCTCAGATTTGGAAGAGCGAAGGTGCCTCAAGTATCTCAGTCAAAGCAAAGAGGTCCAGTAGGCAACTGGGCAAATGAATCAGAAGTTTGAGGGAGTAGTCAGGGATGAGACACAGATTTGGAAAAGGATATGTGTGACTAGAATATAAGACTTGCCAACATTCTCCATGACAACTGGAGGTGGAAGGTAATGGTCAGGATAATGACAGAACACAAGTATCCAAATAGGTAGAGGAGAATCTAAAAAATAGTGGCACAGAAGAGTCAAGGAAATGCAGAGAGCCCAGAGGAAACAGCAAACAAATCCAGTGACCCAGTGCCAGGAACAAAAACCCAATAGACTGGCCGAAGAGATGACCTTTGCATAGTTCAGACTGGAATGAAGAAGTCAGAAGAGGGACAGAGGAACTGACTTTGAAAAGGGGGAAGGTCGCCTTATCAGGTTGGGAGAGGAAGTGAAGGATGGAGGAGAATACTTCATGATTCAAAGGAGACACAAAGCTGAGTGAGGCAAAGTGTGGTGGCCTGAATTATCCTGAGTAGGATGCAAGAGGCCAGCTGGGAATGCAGTGCAGACTGAGTGGCTCTGATGGCTTCAGAGATGGTTCAAAAGGATGGAGAAGGTTGAAGGTGGCCACTGGGGAGATGAAGATGAGTACTGAGCAAAATGAGTGGATCTATGGGCTGTTTTGTGTCCAGATGAATTTTGAAATCCTGCATTTGTGGTGGTGGTAAGTTCCATATTTAGGGTTCTTCTCCAAATGCACTAGGAATAGAAAAAATAATAGCAAACCTTTTCTTTGCTCATGTTGAGATTCTGCTGGAAGCTGTTACCCATGCCAGCACCCCCACGGACCCCACTCCAGAAGCTTTCACTCCTTAAAGAATAGCAGAGTAACACAAGAGGTCATTTGTTTGCAAAAGCTTTGATTTCTTTTATGAACTCCAAGTGTCTACCATGCCACAAAAGCCAGGTCCAAGGTGGAGTCTAACAGTCTAACACATGCAGCTTCCTCTCTCAACCTTCCAGTCTCTAGAGTAGTCGAGAGATATCTAGGCATATCGAGAGGACTGGAAGGGCTATCCTGATGCTTATTTTGGTTAGGGACTTGCCCGTCGTTTGCTATTCCGTGATGCACCATCTCCAAACTGGGCTCCCCACTTCTCTACATCGAGTGTCTGACGTTGGGTAGATTTTATGGCTCCCAATGGGAAACACTCATGGCCCCTTCCTTAGGGATTCCTTCACTCTAACTAGCTCCAAGCTGAATGGCACCCAGACAGAAGCAAAAGTGTTCTAAGGTGATTAGACAGGAACACAAGGTACATTTGGAAAGTCGCTATGCAAATAAGTGCCTGTTTGATTTCTCTCTACTTCCTTTTGGGTATTTGGCTTCCTTTTGGTTAGTGTTTGATTTCTGGCAATAAATGTGGCACCAGATTCTTTGGTTTATTGTGAGGATTAAATGTGCGAAGTGGAACTGCAATGCCCCCAGCAGTGCCTGGCGCATTCAGCATTCAGTACACATTCCCATTGTTTCTGCAGAAGCAGTTGCGTGAAGGCGAGACTGTTGGGAAGGTTTACATTGGGGTGAGCAAAGGTGCCCTCTCCCTCTTTTGCCATCCTTTGTGGCAAATCATTTATCTTATCTTACCTACACTCAGCAAGTCCTGCGTATGGCTGGGAGCTTAACTCCAGTCATAGCTCAGCACCAATCATGGGAAGCCACATGGGCGGGAAATTGCAATAAAAAACAGTTCACAGCAGCCTCCCACTTACACGGCTGGCCAGAGGAGAAGAGTCACTCTGTGTTCTTACTCCAAGGTAAGTCCTGCTTCAAGACCCAGCAAGACTTTGTTTTGATTCCGGGGGGTTCTCCCTTGCCCTTAACTCACTGGACTTGCTAGGGTTGTCTATTTCTGGAAACCTTCAGCACCAGCAAAGAGTTTAGATCTTGGCTCTTGGTCGAGAACGCCACATACCCATCCGTGTCCAGCTCTGATCCCAGCTGCCTGCTGCCTGCTGCCTGTTCCATACCCAAAGATGCCCATGTACCTTTATCCCCAGACACCTCTACCAGGAAGATGGGGCTCTACTTAGGAGATCATCTCTAAGAATTACCAGCCCTGGGTGCTCTCTAACATAGCCATGACAGCCCTTCCAGAAACAGATCTCTATCTTCAACTGAAGCCTTCCTGAGGCTCTAAGAAGTCATCCAAAGATTTGCCCACTTGAGGGAAGACTTTCCCAGAAGAGGAAGTGTTATTAATTTGAGAGTTGGTGGGCTCTTCACAGCACTTTGTTTCTATCCTCCCTGCCCCCATTAATTTATTCACTCATCTCTTAAACCTTTATTGAGCAGTCCCTCTGTGCCAGGTACTGTGCTAGGGGAAGCTATAAGGATCTAGTCTGACATGGTCCCAGCCTCTCAGAAATCTATACCCATAAAGGACACTGCAGGGGCCTCTTAGCACAGCGCACGGTGCCCAGAATCAAGCAGGGGTGGCCATTACTCTTACCTGTACGTATTCACAGCACCATAAGCTTCCCTTCCATCCAGTCTCCAAAAGCTCCTGTCTCCACCTGAGTAAGAACCAACCCGAGGGTTTTGCAGCAGTTAAGCGCTGCGCTGTGGAGCTATGGGCAGCGGTGACACAAGTTTGACGCCCAGCTGGGGAGATTCCCACACGGCACAGCAGACCCCTCCTGCCTCGCCCGCTGCTCCCCTCAGCAGTGTGTTTCTGTTGATCTGCCTGTGCTGCTCCTCACTCTGTCTCTGGTGAACCCTCTCGCCGCCCCCACGCCTCTGGCCTGAACCCCAGCTTGTATGCATAAATAAATAAATCTTTTTTTTAAAAAAAGAACCAACCCGAGACCTTCTAGGACATTCTGCATTGACAGCCAGTTTTAAGCTAGCCTGTGGCTTTCTTGCTGTCAACCTCACCCCCTTGGCAAGTGACGTTGGCAGGAACCCCTCTTATTACCCCACCTTATTTCTGTAAGTCATGCCTGCTTTGAAACAATACAGCCCTTCATGAAGGGTTCCTGGGTTCGTTTCTGAGAAGCTGGGTGTGGGACCTTACGCAAGTTATTTAACTTGCAACACCATGCTTACACTCCGTAAATATTTCTGGGATTAATATACTCTAGTCTCAACTTCTTCCTCTTTGAAAGGGGGGCAATAATAGTACCTTCCCTGGAGGGTGGTTGAGAACCATAAATGAGCTAAGGGATGCAAGGGGCTTAGTAGAGTGATGATACTGAACTGATGTGTGTTCTCTTCTTACCCTGGTACCCAGGGGAACCACCTCTGCCATCCTGACCATCTCTGGCTCCTTCCCTCCCCCTAGCTGCACGAAGAGTCTGCACACTGCCGAATGACCCGCATGTCGTGGCTCGTGGAAAGGATGGGGGCCTCTTCTGTTCTGCAGCTGGCCTTGGCTGCCTGCATTCTGACCCTGGCGTCCGCACAGCAGGAAGGTGAGTGCTCTGCTCACCTGGCGTCTCAGGGTCCCCAGCTATATCTGGGGAGTGAGCAGAGCAGAGGGCTCAGGGTCAGTGAAAGCAGCGGGAGTATGCCTAAAGCAGTGACCCAGAAACTAGAAGTCAAGGGGATAAGATAAACGGAGGCAGACTCAAGTCAGTCTCCCAGCGTCACATCAGAACTTCTCCCTCGAAGGACAATTGGAGCCATTAAATATGGGGGAGATGGGCGCTCCAACATTCATGAGGATGTGGATTACCCAGGCTCTCTGTATCCTCTTTTAGCAAGTGCCTCTTCCTCCCTCCAAACAAGTTTGCACCTCTATAAAACAAACGGACTAGATTCGCTCAGCTCTCTATGGTTCTTCCAGTGATCTATGGCTTGGGCACTTTAGGAACTTATAGGCAGTGCTCTGGGCTAGACACCAGGATGGAAATTTTGCATTGCCTGCAGGCAGGGTTGTAGGGGGAGGAGGAAAGGACTCGGCTCACACCTTCCCTTGGGAAAATACAAGGTGAGCAAGAAACAGTCCAAGAATAACACGTGCAGCAACTCTGTTCCCTCAAGCAGGCACATACATAAGCAAGGCTTGCAAACCTCTTTTTCTGAAAGTCCCCCTGAGTTGTATTAAGAAAACGGGGTCCTGAGTACACCTTGGCTCATCATCCAGGCACACACTCTGTTGAACCAATCAGAACTAGAGAACTAACTTGAACTCTTGTTAGCACACAGATGCCGCACTTGGCATTTTACAGCTACCACCTCATTTATCCTCTTTGATCTGGGCTTTATTTCCCAATCTGGGTAACTATATCCCAGATGACTGTGGGGGTGCTGGGTGTACTCCCAAACAATTTTTTGAAGGATATATATATATATATATATATGTATATATATATATATATATATATATTATATATATAGAGAGAGATGTGTGTGTACATACATACATATATATATATATATATATATATATTCCCATGAATATTAAAAACCATAACTAGTACATCATTACTGGGATAACACAGATATTATTCCTTAGGATGAAATGACTCTTTAGAGACAAGTTACTGGAAGAGACACATTTAGCACATAACAGGCAGAGCACTGGTGTGGGAAACACTGCCATCGGGTGTGGGAATGCATGATGTTGAGAGCAACGAGCTCACAGGTGTTGTTTTGCAGATGAGTCACAGGGGAGTTCAACCATCTGCCAAGGTCAGCGGAGGTCTGCTAGCAGGTGCAGAAATGGCTTTAGAGCCAGACCGATCAGCCTGTTCCCACTCCCTCTCTCTCTCCTGCTGTTTCACACGTCAGTCCCTGAAGAGAAATTCTGCAATTAGCAATCAGACAGGGTCCCTTGGAGCCTGTGCTTCTATGGGGGGGGGTTTGGCCTCCAGGGGAGTTTTGGCACAGCCTGGAGGCAACGTGGGGAGGACAGTGCCACTGGTCTGCCATGCAGACAGCCGAGGACCACTAACTCTCCCCGAATGCACGAATGACCCCCCACAACAGAGTGCTGTGCACAGAATAGCGCCGAGCTGAGAAGTCTTGTATTAGATCTGTAACTACCGATAAGGGAAGCTCATCATGAAATATTAAACTAAAAAATTCCAGGGGAAAACTATACAGCACCGAACACACTTACTTTCAAATAAAAACCTGTCTTTTAAACATCTGCCTAGAAAGGGCCAGAAAGTGATATAACATATTTCCAGTTACTGCTGGGGAGAGAATGGACTTAAGGCAACTTTCATGTCTACCTTACTCATTTCAGTAGTATTTGAGGGTTTGCCCAATGAGCCTGTATCACATTTAGAATGAGAAGAGCAACTCCTGGCCGGACAGGATCACAGGTACAGTTGCACAAGGCGCACTGCACAACCCCGAGGCAAGTTCAATGGGAACGAAGCCCCCAGGGCTGTGCAGGGACTTCCCTTTTCTCCCCACTAGCAGAGACACAACAGAAAAAAATGACCTTATTTCTCGCTTTGATCTAATTCTTGTATTTTAAAATCGTGTTTATTTATGCTCAGGCCTCAATGCTCTCCATGACTATAAAATCCCACCAAGGACCTCATTATCATTCTCACCCCAGGGCTGGGTTGAATGGATTGTGCCTCTTGTCCTTTTTAGGGTGCTTAGCACATCCAAACCAGAGTGCGTTGGAGAGATAAACATAACACAGACTCGGGGCTGGCTCAGCTAACAAGCGCACACCTCACTTCCCAGGTCACAGGAACCCGGCGGAGGCCAGCTCCTACCGGCTGGACTTGGAATGTGGAGAGCCTGGCACCCCAGAGGCCCACGTCTGTTTTGACCCCTGCCGGAATTACACTGTCCTGAATGAACCCTCCCGAAGCATCGAGAACACAGATGAAACCTCGAAGTGTGATGACAAGCTGTTCGGCTGGTACCGCTTTGTGGGAGAAGGAGGAGACAAGATGCCCGAGGTCTGCGTCCCAACCTTCCGGTGCCAGACAGCTGCTCCCATGTGGCTCAGCGGGTCCCACCCCACCGTCGGGGAGGGCATCGTCAACCGCACAGCTTGTGCCCACTGGAGCGGCAACTGCTGCTACTGGAAGAGCCAGGTGCAAGTGAAGGCTTGCCCGGACGAGTACTATGTGTACCGACTGCAGGGCACCCCTAACTGTGACCTGAGATACTGCACAGGTGAGCAGAGAGCCCTGGCAGCCGTGGCAGGGGGCAGGGGAAGGCCCAGGGCTCGGGGGGCGGTGGGGTAGATCTAAAGGCGTCTAAGCAAACAGCCCCCGCCTGGCGCCCGGCCACTATTGCCCACTGAGAAGGTGTCCAAGGTGACAAGGCCTTCCTGTGTTTCTAGAAAAGCCAAAGACTCAGATTCAAAGGTAAAATCTCCTGAGTGTTTGTGCGCGTGTAAGCACGCCATTCATTCACGTCAATTAACAACGCCTATAGAATTATTGGCATGTATGTGTAGAATCCTACTAAGACTAAGGCTCATTTGGGTAGTTTAATTTTCCTCTCTGAATGTCAGGTTTCTGCTATGAAGAAATGGATAACGGCAACAAAAAAGGATGATGCCCGTGTTTATCATGACCTTGCCCTCTCCTGCGGGCTTCAGGTCATTAACTCACTTAAGCTGCCAGTCAACATAAAACAGGCTCCGTAATAACTACCCTCCATGGAGGGGCTTGGGGTACAGTGAGGCACAGTGATCTGTCCCAAGCCCACAGAGCTGGAACTGTGGAAGAGCTGAGATGTGAACCCAGGGCCCCTGGCCCATATGCTTCCCCGGCCGCCAGCCTGCCCCAGGCAGCTAACAGGCCACTTGAATGAGCAGGTAGAAAGTGCCCAGAACAGTGTCTGCCACATGGTTAGTCTTAACACTTTGTGTGCCGGTGCCCTTTAAATTTACCAGCCCTTGGGGCCGGCCATTTTCTGAGCCACCGCATGAATGGCATAAGCATTCAATAAAGCACACACAACTCCTGAACTACTGGATATGAAAAAAACTGTAATCTCTCTCATAAAACACCTTACACTTTCACCAAAACAATGGGTAAAGCTTCTAGACTGAGTACGATCAAAGAAATAGCTCCTAGTAGTTCCAAATAAATCCACCGTGGCATGAAAAACCAGAGACCAGATGAACACGTATTAATACGTGAGTGGCCACCTGATACTGGTGACAAAAACACGTACTAATACGTGAGCGGACCACAAGTGTTAAGAGGGCAACTTCAGGTCCTTCACTTCGCCACGTGGGAAGTCGAGAAATCTGAATCTGAGGCCTGACGCTTCCGCTAAGAATCATGTTGAATCGCTGGTCTGGGGCAGGATTTCCGTGCCCTCGGCCTCGGGGTTCTCAGATCCACCCTACTCTGCATCCTCACCCTCTCCCTTCCCGCTTCACCCCCAGAAACAGTCGCTGTGGAGGACCCCTGTAATGGGACCTGTCGCCCAGAGGAGGAGTGTAAGGTTGCTGACAGTGTCTGGGGCTGTTCCTGTAGAGAGAACCTGACCAGATCTGGTGAGCAGCTGCGTGGCCCCGGGCTTTCGGAACCTCTGCTTCTCTTGACTTACTTTCTATCTCCGCTATCAAATGCTAGCTCTATAGGAGTGAGGTTGTGTCAGTTTTGATTAGCAGTGCCTAGAACAGTGTCAAGCAGATAGTAGATGCTAGAGAGGTTTCTGTTGAATAAATGTTGGGTGAATGATTGAATGAATGAATGAATGAATGAATACAAGAGCTCTGAACCTGATCAAATGTGCTGACTTTGTAAACCCAGGAAGGTACATGCTTCTCCAGTACAGATCTGGCTTTGACTCTCGTCTAGAATTTGGGACAGTCCTGTCTCCCCAGAGATGCCAATCCCCCAGCTTAATTAGACAGGAAAGCCCTCAAAAAACCTGTACATGAGATGCCTGAAGTCTTGAACCAGGGCCTGTTTTGCCAGCCTCACCACCGCAAACCCGGGCTTGAACCCCCCCTGAGTCCCAGACCCCTTCTCCACCCGACCTCCTGGAGGGCCAGGTGAGCTCTCCCAGGGGCCGGGGACATGGTCTGTCTGTTGCTTCCAGACCCCCATCCACTCTGCCTACTCCCCTCTCAACTTGCCAGATGTCCAAAGTGTGCAGCCTCAGCTGGACTGCGGGGCCAAGGAGATCAAGGTGTCAGTGGACAAGTGTCAGCTGGGAGCCTTGGGCTTTGGGGAACAGGTCACTGCCTACCTGCGAGACCGGAACTGCAGCAGCCTCTTGCAAAGAGAGGAAAGGAACTGGATGTCGGTGACCAGTCCTGTTCAGGCGGCTGCTTGTGGGAACATTCTGGAGGTGAGTGGGCGTTTGCACCACTGCAGCCAGATGGTGGAAGTTGGACTAGCATGGCCCCTCTCAGTAGCTGTGCAACCTTGGACAAGTCACTTAGCCTCTCTGGGCTGTAGGGAGCCTGTGAGATCATACACCTTGGTCGGCAAACAGAACTTAGGGCAGGTCTGATGCTTGAGTTCAGTAAAGGTAAGCCATGATTATGATTACTTAATTAGGGGTGACGTGGGAGGGGTCAACAGAAGAGAAAGCAAAGTGGTTCTGACTCTTCCCAGGGGTCAATATCTTATTGTTTCAGTTCTAGCCTCTGATCTGGGGTCCTCACTCCCGATCCCAAAAGTCACTGCTACCAGGAAGAGGCCCATTTGCCTCCTTGACGTCGGAAGGCAGGGCGGCAGCAGGATTGACAACACCAAACAACAGTGGAATCACAGCTATGAGCTCCAGATGCTCCTACACACACACACACACACACACACACACACACACACACACAAACACGCACATGCACACGCACGCGCACACACACACAAACATATATGTGGTCTTGTTTTTATGCCACAGAAAAACAAAACTCACGCGATCTACGAAAACACCCTCTCCTTGGCCAATGATATCATCATCAGAGACACCATCTTCAACATCAAGTTCCAGTGCGCCTACCCGCTGGACATGCACCTCAGCCTCCAGACCGCCCTGCGGCCCATTGTAAGGTACGCTGCTGACCTTGGACCTTCGACCTATAACCCTGGCACCGGTCACTTCCGGCACAACTTGTGATGCCTACCTGCCTCCTCCAGGAGCTTCTGTTCCTTTGAGCACTCACTCCACAAATATTTATCACATATTAATGTTCAGCATGAACAAGGCAGACATAGAATAGTTTGTGGATATTAAAGATTATCAGTATGAAGCAATGCAGCAACATGAAACTGTTAATTAAATATGCTTAGAAACAAATGCTTACAACGAAGTCATTTTTCTTGAGGAAGCAAACGCATTAAACAGCTAATTATATCAATAATTATTTACAAGTGGGATGAATGGAGGAGAAGTGTGGGTGCTGGGGATTGGGGAACAAGGGCCTCCAACCTCATCGTGGTGGAGGAGAGAGAAGATGGTAGGAGCAGGATTTAAGCCTACATCAGCTTTGATTAGATAAACAGCAACCTGAATTCACCAGAAATACAACCAAATAGCAATTTGGTTTTGGCTGCGGTTTTGCCCGTTTTTGTTTGCTGCTGTATCACTGCGTCTGAATGAGGCCCCGCTGAGCAAACTCCACGGCATTTCTAGACTTGCCTTGGGAGACAGACAAAGATCTTGACTATCAGAAACCCAGGGCTGCCCTTACCATTCCCCCCAGTGCCTCTTGGGCTCACAGAATGGCAGGATTGGAAAATTTCTGGTTCAATTTTCTAGCTGTCGACTGTATTATGTTAGAGTCCAAGATCCATAAAAAATATCAATTAAAGCCATCATTTATGCTCTTAAAATTGGCATTGTGGGCTGTAGGGAGGCGACCTGCTGCTAAAAATTGTGAATCCACAGAATTGGTCCCAAGCCCCACCCTGCAGGTGAGGAGACACAGCCGCAGCTAGGGGAGGGAGGAAGGGAAATAGGGGAGATCCCTGATGCTGAGAGGAGTTAATAGGAATCCTGGAGCCTCACTTCCCTGTCAAGTTGAATGCCTAGACAAGAGTCAATGGCTTGATTTCAATGAATGACTGAAAAAATTCACTCAGGAATCAAAGTTGGGCCTTTGCCTTCATAACCGTACCCACATGTGGGACTCGATTCACTTTGTTCTCACTGGTCAAAACCTGATGTTTTCCCTTTTGTGTTCCCTTCTCTCAGCTCTCTGAATATCAGCATGAGTGGGAAGGGCGAGTTCGTCGTCAGGATGGCCCTCTTCCAAGACAGCAGCTACACGTCTCCTTTCGAAGGGGCAGAGGCTGTGCTGTCCATAGAATCCATGCTCTACGTGGGTGCCATGTTGGAGAGAGGGGACAACTCCCACTTCACCCTGCTGTTGAGGAACTGCTACGCCACACCCACGAACAACAAGAATGACCCTGTGAAATATTTCATCATCAAAAATGGGTATCAGACAACTCTGGGGTTATTTTTTTTTTGGCCTACATGGGGGAAAAATGTGTCTGCCTGGAAGCTGAGTAAACTGGTTTAGTCCTTTTGAAAAATCATTTGGTGTGGCATATCATGGCCGCCTCCTTTCCTCCTTTGAGTTCAGGAATATCCCTCCTGAACTTTCAGCTTAAAGCATTGAAGCAAAATAGGTCAGCAGGATAAAGAAATAATAACTATTTTTGATTTCAGTACTCTTCATAACTTTGGCATAGGCTCACAGTTCAAAAATAGGATGTCGATTAAGTAATGAGGGACCCCAGTGCAGATGTTAACACTGAATGATCGACATGAAAACGGTATGGCAAATGCTATGGGACAAAATACTGATGGTCATTAACTAACAAAAACAAAGAGAGAATGTATGTCTATAGATCATGATTCAAACCACAGTAATAATATTCATTAATATTTCTCACTGAGTTTAGCTACAGTGCCAAGCTCTGTGCTAAGTGGCACCCATGAATTAGCTGATTAAATCAGCTAATTCAGCCCTCGGAGATGAGTATTCCTGCCTCCACCTTTTTTATTTAATTTATATATATTTTATGTCATTGTTCATTTTTGTACAACATTTTCTTTCTTTTCCCAGGTGTAGTCAGTGTCCCTAGAATTCCCAACACCAATTCACCCATGCACCATCACCATAGTCCCTTGTGCTCTTCCTGCCTTCGTTCTTGTCCCTCTCACTCCCCTCCCCTGCAGAATGTCTGTGATTTATAGTTGTCAGTTTATTTTTGCTTTGCTTTGTTGTGGTTTATTTTTTTTTTGTTATTGTTTCTTCCCTGATCCCTTATTTGGTTCGCCTCTATTCTTCCTAAGTGAAACCATCTGATATTTTTCTTTCTCCTTCTGACTTATTTCACTGAGCATAATCCCTTCTAGTTCCATCCATGCTGCTGCAAATGGCACGAGTTTATCTTTTTTGATTGCTGAATAGTATTTCATTGTGTAGATAGACCACATCTTCTTGATTCAGTCATCTATTTGGGGGCATTTGGGTTGCTTCCAAGTCTAACCTATTATAAACAGGGCTTCAATAAACATAGGGGTGCAGGTATCCTTCTGAATTAATGTTTTGTGTCCTTTGGGTAGATCCCAGGAGTGGAATTGCTGGGTCATATGGGCGCTCCGTTTTTAGTAGTCTGAGGAAACTCCACACAGCTTCCCATAGTGGTTGGACCAGTTTGCAGTCCCACCAGCAGTATAGGAGAGTTCCTTTTTTGTCACATCCTCACCAACATTTGTAGTTGCCCATTTTTTTTGAATGTGTGCCATTCTCACTGTTGTAGAGTGGTGTCTCACTGTGGTTTTGATTTGCATTTCCCTGATTATGAGGGATGTTGAACATTTTTTCATATACCTGTTCTGCCTCCACTTTTTGAATAAGAAAAGTGAGACTCTGTAAGATTTAAGTAATAGATTCATAATCACTTAGCTGGAAAGATGATCTTGTTAGAATTTGAAATCAGTCTGTCTCACTCAAAGATTGTGCCCCCCAAACTTAAACCATGTGGGTTTTGGGCAAAATCTTGGAGGAAATCTGCAGGAATAGAGTCCACATTGTCAGTGGAGGGGATGGAGGGGGGACTTTGCTCAAGTGGAGGGGGGACTTTCATGCTCTCTGATGTTGTTTTTATACTGGGGACAGATTTAAAATGTGGAAAGGGGCTCAGGACCCCTGAGCTTCTCTGGAAGTTAGAACCTTGCTCTGTCTCCCTCCCAGCTGTCCAAATCGACGTGACTCCACAATCTCCATGAAGGAGAATGGGGTATCTTCAGAAAGCCGGTTCTCAGTTCAGATGTTCGCATTTGCTGGAAATTATGATCTGGTGTACCTGCATTGTGAGATTCAGCTCTGTGATTCTGCTAAACAACACTGCCAGCCAGTGAGTATCATTTTGGATCGGGCTATTCAGAGCCTGGCATGGGACTTGGCACTTGGTAGATTTTCCACATGTATTTATTGGAATCATGGATGAATGGGAAAAAAGACAGACAGACAGAAGGAAGGAAGGGAGGGAGGGAGAAGTGGAGGGAGGGGAGGGCTTGGGGAGGTAGGGGAGGGGAGAGGAGAGGAGATTGGATAGATGGATAAAGAGCTGAAAAATTGGATGATGGGTGGGTGGAGGGATGGGAGGGAGGAAAGGAAGAAGGAAGCATGAATGGGTGGACTTTAGTCTTCCTAAAAGCTTGTTTGTAAACTGTTACTGTGTCCCTACGAGGCAGATCAGATGAAGGCATCTGTCAATTAAGTTTCCTTGGCACAAGATAATACTAGTGGACTTGTGTGGTGCTTACTCTACACTCTAACTACTAAAAGTAGTTTCATATGCCATATCTAATGTAGTCCTCACAACAGCTCTGTAAGTAGATTCTTTGTTCAGCCCCATTATACAGATGAGGAAAGTGAGACTTAGAGCATTCCCTTGCCCAGGGGTCACCAGATAGAAGAGATCAAGCTGGGAGCTGCCCCAGGTGTCGTGTGACTCCAGAGCCCATGTTCTTGAGCCCTGTTTGGCACTGCCTGCTAATCGCTGACTTTGTCAAGTGACACTGTGTGCCTGCGTGTTGCAGACAGAGCTAGACTTAACTACACATGCGGAAAGGTACTATTTGATAATAGTGTAGAGAACTGATGCTCTTAGTCTCAAAGTAGACAGCTGAGAGAAGAGTGGAGAAGAGCTTCAAACCCAGGTATGCATGACACGACGGCGAGAATTCTAGGTAGCGATCACAGCAGCATCAGTTAAGGCCACAGGGCAGGTGGGCCTGGCCCTCAGGCCAGAGCTGCCCCCACTGCAGCTATAGTCTGGCAGGAGCCATGCCTTTAAATGGTGACGTAACAAGAATTCTCCATCCCTGCAGTCTTGCTCAGGCAATCAACTCCGCAGTGAAATCACGGCCATCAACACAGACCAGGTTCTAGATTTGGGACCTATCACTCGGAAAGGTAAGTCCTAGTGACAAGGCCAGCTGGACAGTTGGCCACAGTTCCCTGCAGTCACTAGCTCAAAAACCTAGAGTCTTTTTTGCCTCCTCAGTGCCAGTTTGTCTTTCCAAGAGGGGCTTTGGGTGACAATACCCCAGCACTGACCACCTGTGCTGCACTAGAGGCCCAGCTGAGCTCTTAGCGCCCACTGGCTCGCTCAATACCCCTCACTTCGCAGGTGAGGAGCTGAAGCTGAGAGTGATGCACCCGAGGTCACCGACTCACGAGAAGCTGGAGTTAGAATTGAACCCAGCTTGGTCTGATTCCAAATCCTGGGTCCTTTTCCTTATTTTGCCTGGTCCCATGTTCCCAGCCCGTGGGATAAATTCTAAGCCCTAACCCAACCGTTCCGTTTTCTGGTATTCAAAGTCCAGTGACAATATTCTGAGGGGAGGTTGGGCAAGTTGCTCAGCGGCTCCTAGGATTTTCACCCATCCTGCCGGCGGTTTCGCGGTCGTGGTTTCCATTCCAATCAGAATGGTGCAGTCAAGAAATCCAGAAGAATGAAAGCATGTTTTGTCCTAAAGAAATTAGGATGTAGTAGTAGTGATGAGGGTGATGATGATGATTTGTGCCTGGTGCTAAGCCAAAAACACAACATGTGAATTCTCACATGGAATTCTCGCAGCAGACGCAAACCCACTGCCACCTCCACTCTCTCAATGAATAACCTGAGGCTGTCTCATGAAGGAGGTTCTGCCCTGGGCGTCCTGCCCCTTACCAAGCCTTCATCTTGAAGCCCCCTGGGTGTCACAGGGGAGCTGAGGGGCTAGGACCTTTCACTTCGGAGTCAGACTGACTGAGACCCAAGCCCTGGCCCTGTTACTTCCTAGACGGGTCAGTGTGGCAAGACCCCACCATCCCTGCACCTCCGTCTCCCGTCTGCCCAATGGGGACAAGACCTCCCTCATGAGTACGCTGGGGCGTTGCAGTTCAAATAGATGGGACGCACTTCGAAAGGCACCTGCTCATAGCTGGTGCCCCAGTGTGGACTGCCAGGGGTGTGGTGTCAGCCCAGGAGGATTTGGAGCAGCAGTCACGTGCCCACGTACTGGAGCCTAAGAAAACCTTCTCCTTCTGCTCTTGCCCCCAGGTGGCCAGGCCCAGTCTCTCGGCCTTGTGAGCGGCAGCCCCAGCACTGCAGGTACCCGGCTCTGCCGGCTTCCCCACAGCCCTCCCTTGGCTCTCTCCTTCCTTCCCCTTCAGGGCACATTCCCGTAGTCCCTTCTCGTGTCAGGCCCTGGGCTGGGAAACGTGAACCTGAAGTGGGTCAGACCCAGCCTGGCTTTTCAGTAGGGGTTGAGCTGCTTCTTCTTTTTTAAAGATTTTCTATTTATGCATACAAGAGCTGGGGTGTAGGCCAGAGGTGTGGGGTGGTGAGAGGATTCACCAGAGACAGCGGGGAGCAGAACAGGTGGATCCACTGAAACACACTGCTGAGGGGAGCAGCGGGCGAGGCAGGAGAGGTCTGCTGTGCCATGTGGGAAGCTCCTTGGCCAGGGATCGAACTCATGCCACAGTGGCTCTGGATAGCTTCATAGTGCTGAGACTTAACACCTGCACTACCAGGGAGGCCCCATTGAGCTCAAACTTTCATGTCTAGGCAGCAGGATGGAAGGAACAGGGAAGAAGTCAATTCCTTATACCTCTGCCTACGTCTCATTGGCCAGTGCTTAGTCAAATGGCCTCCCCTGGCTGCAGAGGAAACCAGGAAAGGGGGTCTTTATCTTTGGTGGCCCTGCCCAACCAATGCTTGGTATGTCCTATTAAAAATATGGGAAGAAAAACTATGCAATTGAATAATCAGTCAGAAAAATTTTCAGAGGAAGTGACATTTGAACTAAGTAAGATAAAGGAACCAGTGTGCAAATATAAGCGGAGCAAGGTCTACAGGCAGAATGAACAATTACAAAAATGAGATGGGCATATAAGCTGATAAATCCCAAGTTAGTAGATAGTGGACAAGGGACACATTGAAAAGTAATTAATTGTATCGGATGAGATCAGGGAAGAATGTGTCTGGTGCCAACCTCTGAATGGTGTTCTGATGAATTAATTTGAGCTTAAAGTGGTAGGCAAGTCCAAGAAATATATTTGGGACCAAAAAGAAAGCAATACTATGATGATTTTGCTACCCCTGAAATTGACCCATATTAGAGAACCCAGATATGTAGATGTTATACCCATCCTCAAATCCCCAGCTAGATAACCATCTAGAAGTTTGCCAAGAAGCTCAAGATGGACTTTCCATGCTTGGTGCTAATATTCTGACAAAGCTCAAAAAAGTAGCACTTATCAGAGGGAGGTTACAGGTCAGGCTTCAAGCAGCTTGAGAAGAGAGACCTCAGCCCCTTTTACTTCTTCTGGTGCTTTGGGTGAGCTCATTTCTGCCACAGCCTGGCTTTTCAGTAGGGTTTGCCAAGATGACTACTATCTGGGTGAGTAGCAGATTCTAGAAGCATCTGGAAGAAGAGGGATTCACTCTGATACAGCAACCACCACTGGAGGGCACAGGGGGTTACCCTTGTGTGTATCTCCCACAACCATTTTTGCTGTTTCAGATTTAATGGAACATCAACCTTTGTTTCATAATTATAACATGATGGTCACAGTTATTAAAATGACGATATTCTTCTCCCACTCCCTTCTAGACTATCAACAAGTTACTTTGAAATTTAGGGCATATGGAGAGACTATAATCTGGCATATGGTGTGGATGGGGTGCGATGCTTCTCCTAGGGCACCCCCCTCCCCAAAGCAAGGCCATCATCACCCAGGATGCATGAACACTGAGTATAAGGAAATGTGCCGAAGCCTCCCAGACTCTTGTTTTCAAAACCAACACTTGTAGGGGGTTTACCAAATGCCAGGCATTGTTCCAAAAACTTGATAGGAATTTACTCACTTAAGTCTTAGAAAAATCCCCCGAGACAATAGCTGCTAGTAATACATCTATTTGCACTCAGGAGAACTCAGGCACAGAGAGGTTCAGCTGGGCCCACACAACTAGTTGTAGAGCTGAGATTCTGGGCTAAGTCATCAGCCTCAGAGGAAGTGCTTTGTAACTGTCTTTCTGCCTCATCAGTATTAGTCAGAGGAAGTAATGCTGGCTTCTATGACAAATACTCCCTAGATCTCCGTACCTTTAGCCAGTAGTTTATTGCCCACAAACTCCCTAGGGGTACAGTTCTGAGCCTTGGATCATTAGGAATTCAGGTCCTATCTTCTGGTAACTTCTGACAGCCCCATTATTCCCTGCTGGTCCTATGCTGGGTTCTCTACCTTCGTCACCCTTGTGCACCAGAAGCTAGAGAGGCTGGTTCGCTTCGGCTGCCGAGTTCCAAAACTGGAACACCTGACGCTCGTCTCTCTTGCATTTCAGGGCCCCTGGAGATCTGGCCCATGCTGCTCCTGCCTGTCCTCCTGGCTGGGCTGTTCTGAGAAGTCACTGGGTATCGGCCTTGACACTTGAGTTCTTCCCTCTGGCCATGGCCTCCTGTCACCCTCCAGCTCCGCTGTTTCCCTCAGATCACATAGACAGTGTTAGCGTCCACAGTCCTCAAGCCAGGCGAGGCCTGGGGGAAGGGGTGAGCTTCCCTGGCTTGAGTCTCTCTGCGCCTCTGTCTTCCTTTTTGCTGCCCCTGCGCTGGGGGACCTACCTGCCTGCCTGAGGCTGACTTCCTCATTCATTAGCAAGACCTTGAAAATAAACTTGCTAGCTGTCTCTGGCTCCAGTCTTTACCAGAAGCACAGTATGTCTGTACCTCCAGGGAAGAGAAGTGAGGCGGCAGGGGAGAGGACACTTTCCCCAGCGCCCCACTCTGACGGCTCATACGGCTGATACGGCTGATACGCTGAACAGACTGATTTGCTTTCAGCCGGATTCCTCCGGGGCATTTCTGCCATGTTCTCGACGACTGCCATGGGAACATGTAGGGGTCACTTTCGCAGCCCCTGCTCCAGAGAGGGCAGGGCTTCAGTGCTCCCCTGGCCCACTACACCACAGACCTGCCTCATTGTGCCTACAGCTGCACCCCGCTTCCCCTGGGCCCTGGGTGCTGGGGCCACCTGGGTGTGGGTGCAGAGACAGCCGGGCCAGAGCACTCCCCCAGCTGCACGGAGTGGTGCTTGCTCTGAAAGATGAAGCTGGGGGTCCCCGTGGCGCGGGCCCGTGGGGCGTAGCCACAGAGCTTGGGAGAGGCGGGCATGCCTTTCTGGGCCTTCACAAAGCTCTCCACCAAGAGGCCACAAAGAGAAAATGTTTCTTCCCACCTGCACGTCTGAGAGCCCTCCAAGTCGCAGGGAAAATGACAGGCTCCGGGTCAGGCCCTGGGAGGCGCAGCCTGTTGATATGTCAGGGGCGACCTCTGCAAGGTGCCCCTGTTCCGAGAAGGTGCGGCATGAGAAGGAGAGACCAGGTTTGTCTGGGGTCCCGCCTCTTCCAGAAACCACACAGTCCCCACCGCTTGTCTTGTCCTGTCGCTCCCTTCACTTCTCCCACCCTGTCACCAGCTCCCCGTTGGCTCAGCAGCTCTCGATTAGATAAGGACATTGCAGCTTCACCTCGGTCCTCAGCCAGGGACACAGAAAGCCCTGGCAAGAACACACAGAGCCCCGCAGCCCCCCAGGGAGTCTGGCTCCCACTCACACCAGCCGGGGCCCAGCCCAAACACAGCAGGCCTTGACCAGATGGGGGCGCTTCTTGGATAGACACCCCAAAGGCCACTGTGAGAGTGGCCTCTTTATTTATTTATTTTTACTTATTTATTTATTCATCTTTTACATTATTGTGTATTTCCCCTATGTTTCCCACCACCGATTCACCCGTGAACCGTCACCATAGTCCCTTGTGCTTTTTTCTCCCCCGTTTTGAGCCCTCATCCTCCCCTTCCCTTGCTGAATGTCTTTTTCCTATTTGGTTCCCCTATATTCCTGTTATAAGTGAAACCATTCGATATTTTTCTCTTTCTTTCTGGCTTATTTTGTTGAGCATACCACTTCCGGGAATCTACCCAAAGGACACAAAAACGTTAATCTAAAAGGATATATGCACCCGTATGTTTATAGCAGCATTGTTTACAATAGCTAAAACATGGAAACAACCCAAATGTCCAAAAAATAGATGACCAGATCAAGAAGATGTGGTACATATACACAATGGAGTATTACACAGCTTTCAAAAAAGATAAACATATGCAATTCGCAGCAACATGGATGGAGCTAGAAGGGATCATGCTCAGAGAGTGGCCTCTTTAAAAGGAGGTTCCTGGGAGGAATTGCTCCCTGCCTCCCAGTGAGTTAGCGGGTTCATAACTACTACATTCCAGGACAGGGATTTCTCAGCAGGAGTGAACTGAGAGATGTCCTAACCTCCCCTCTCGGGGGCTCATCTTCTGCCTTCTGTTGAGTAAAGGGGCTGGGCCACAACAAGATTCTGGAACGTTGACAGTGAAACCCTCTCTTTAAGTGCATCTGAGTTGCCCCGATTAAAGGCTGACCGACTCATGTTGATGTCAGACAGTCTGCTCGGCAGCCCATTCTGTGAATCTCTGCTTCTCCTCCAGCCTCTTTTTCATAAAGGGTTGTAAATCAGCTTTTAGGTCTTTCCTAAATAGCTGGGTAGAGGTTTCAATTTTGCAAGAGACATTTCCATGTACAAAGGAAGTTTCTCTTGCAAAACTAAATCCTCTATCCAGCTTTCAGAGTCCTTCTGTAACATGTTTGCTATTTCCTGAAACCACCAATCTAAAATAATCCTTCTGGCAAAGAGACATATTTCAGGATGGCAAATTTTGCTCTCTTATACCATCTAACCACTCTCTTCAGTCTAGAGCTGACCACACTCAAGTTTGTGACCCTGTCTCTACAGGGTTTTAATAGCACATTGTGGGCACGGAAACATAATTTTCTTGCTTCCCTTCTAGATTCTCAACTGAGACATGCTCTGTAATAAAAGACAGATTAACAGGAGAAAAACAAGCAGAAGTTTAATAATGTCAGGAAATTTCCCTTACCCCTCTGGGTTCTTGTTGGACTGGTCAAACAATCAAATTAACATCAGACAGATTAGTAGGAGAATAAAACAAATTTAATTACATATGTATGGAGAATTCACACATACATGGATTCTAAAGCTATATATGGGGCTATATATCCTGAGCTAAGGAATGGGACAAGGGCCTGGGTTTTCAAGGAGAGAGAAGGAATCTCAGGAAGAGAAGAGGGTCTCACATGACCAGATGCTCTGCAATTGGATGTTTGTTCTGCCATACAGTTAAGTTTCTCTGAAAGAAAGGCTATATCTGGTAAATTAAAAAACAAAACCCCAAAACCTTATTATAGGTAATATGCCAAATTTTCATTCTTTTAGGTAGTTAGGAGAGTCACAAAAGTTTCTCATGAGCCTGCAGGGGTTCAATTGACCTCAGCTATAAATAATCCACATCCCAATTTGGGGTGTCTTAAGATGGACCCTTCCATCGCATGTGCACCTACTATATTCCTGGGAAAGACCCAAGAAAATGGAATAACACTACAAAACAGTCCAAACCACCACCTTAAACACCATCTCTAATTAAAGACAAAAGAAGGCCTTGGGGATAGAAGACACTTATGGGAGGTTTTTAGGCAAAGCATAGTAAATGAAGATACAGCTCTTATGCAGATTTAAGTTGCTTTCTTCTCCATTGACAAGTTTCTAGAGATTTGGTCATCCCCCATGTCTTGGAACAGAGAAGAAACATCTTACATTTTTCTTCTCTGAACCCAGATGAAGGTTTTTCTTGTAAATGTCTCTAATGTCCTTTTTCAGAGCTTTCCTATGTCTTCTATTTCTTTTAAAATGTGTTCAAAATGCTGTTTATGCCAAAGAGGTATATTTTGGGGTGACAAGTTCTGTTCGCTTTGGAAAGATGTCATCTGCATGTAAAATTACCTGCTTTTACATCTGCGCTCATCCCCCACCCTAGACTGCTAGCTCCGTCTTTGGGACAGAGGCTTTGCCATCCAGACATTACTGAGTAAGTGAAGACACAGGCTATATGTTTTTTCTTTACTCCTTTACTTCCTAAAAAAATAAATAAATAAATCACGATGTCATTTAACAGGAGGGGAAGAAACAGCTTAATATAAGAAATAAAGGAGACTTTCTCAATTGGGTAATTACGGTGAAAGAGCCAAATCTGATTGTGAAACGAATTCTGGGCTTTATCCCAGATGCTCACTTTCATCCCATTGTTTTATTGCTTTTCTTCCCCCTGAGTTGCTTTGACCTCAAACAAAAGTAATCAATTATTATAGGCACAAGTAGGGTTTATTCAAAAACAAAATAATAGAAGAGGGCAGAGTGGAGAGTAGTATAGGAGAGCAAAAATCTGCCACACCAAAATACGTCCTTTTGGCAAAAGATTGATTTCATGGGCAGGGTTCTCAATGCTATGTGGAGATTACATTTGAAAAAGATATTTACATGCAAACTTCTCTGTGTCAGGGTGTATCCCAGGAAGACCTGGTCTCCTTACCTCTTCTCAATGAAAAAGGTGGAACTTAAATCTGCATACCATAGTTGACTGTGCCTTCCCTGGGAAACTCCCTAGCTCACCTTGCCCTTTCTCCCCTCAAAGTCCTTCTGTCTGAGCTATAGCATTAACAATGGCATTTAGCATCATGCTGGGCCTTTCCCACATACATGAGGCACACGTGTCATTATTAAAATTCTTTTGACTATTTTTCTTATCAATTGGTCTGATGTATATTTATTTGCCATCCTAGAAGAACACTTCCGGGCAACCAGTCCCATTGTTCTGTTCCATGGTGAAGCCCATTTGCACTTCCCCCGGGATGATATAATCCCCTAGAGAGTCTCTGGAGGCCCACCCTCCGCGGAAGATGCCCGCATGCTGCATTCCGCAGTTTGCTGATTTACACGTGCACGGACACCGCACTTCCAGCCTCCCAATCGCGTTTAAACAAGTTCTAAATTAATGTTCACAGTTCCCATCTTCTGTGCTTGTGGAGGGGGTTGTTTGGAAATGTGAGCGCTTTTTTTATTCTTTCATTGAGGAGGGATATAACGGAGCGGATACAGCAGTCGCTGGTCACTCTCTCACCGTTTCGTTAAATTGAGAAAAGCTGAAGAGTGATTACGATTTAATGGTAGGGGAAGGGGGCGCCAAACCTATAAAGTGCTTGGGAGGCTAAGTCCAGAATTTAATGCATATAGCAGCCAATCAGTGAGCAAGTCTTAAAACGGTCACAGAGAGGGACTTCTAAATGCAAAGGTATCGGAGAAAACAATTGTTGAAGAGTCCAGCCAAAATACTGATTGATGGACACCCCTCTCTGACCCTGGTATGGAGACAGTTCAAACTCAGACTTGACTTGGGAGAAAACTCTCCACCCACCCCCTTGATTCCTTCAAGGGCTTTCTGAAGAACCCGGGGAGCAGTTCCTTGGCCAGTCTGTCTTCACTCTTCAAGGACGCAGTGGATTAGTTACCTTGTCAAGTATCCCTGCCAGCAAGAACTTCTCAGGTGGCAAAGTAGCACTTAGGGGTTTGTTCTCAACATAGCGGTGACCACCACATGAAAAAAAAATGCATCATGATAAAAAAAAAAAGGCGATGTCACTTTGCAGTAACATGCTTTTACTATATTGTATTGGTTTGGAATATATATATTATGCACAAATCTCATGTATACTACTGTTGATGAATTTAACAAAATGAACACTCCCGGGCAACCAGCACCCAGTTCAAGAAATAGGAAGTTCCCTATCCCCCCAAAGGCCTCCCTTGCTCCTCGAACTACTGTATCTCCTAAAGGGAATCACTATCCCAGCTTCGAGTCCCATAATTCTGTTGATTGTTGCACTTAGATAAGAGGGCTCACACGGTATCTATCTTATGAACCTGGCTTCTTATGCTGAGTGTTACATATGGGAACTTGATCCGTGTAGTGTTTAATTATAGTTTGATCATCCACTTGCTGACATTCTGTTGGAAGAATACAATCTCTTGCTCGACACTTCCCTATTCATTGACCTTTTCTATTGATGGGGTGTGGGCTATTTCCAGTTTTCATTTATTATGAAGCATGCTGTTTTCTTGGACATGCCTTTTGGGGAACACAGGTACCCATTTCTGGTAAAGAGTGTCTTCTCAGCTTGAGTAGATACTGCCAAGCAGTTTTCCAAAGTCACTGCACTTCCAATGGACACGTGGTTTTAACATTCTAAGATTCTTTATCCTCTAGTGTCTAATCATTTTTAGTGCACTTCCTTCATTCCTTCAGCATGTATATGGTGATCTTTTCCTCCCTCAGGACCTTTGCATATGTTATTCTGTTGGCCTGTCGTAATCTTTCCAACCGAAGGATGGGCAAGTGCTCATCCCTTAGGCCTCAGTGTGGATTTGCCTTTTTACAGCAAGTCCCATGCCTGTTAGTTACCCTCACCACTTGATACAGAGCTTCACACCCATACCTGATTAATGGCCAGCAAGAAACAGATGTAGCTCTACTGCTGTGGTGGCAATAAATCGTCTTTAAGTTCTTCTTTCCAAAAAGGCTGTGATTTGGGGAAGTCAGATTTCCTGACTGATATCCTGGTGGCTGATCCATATGTGTCCCCAAAGGCTCAAAATCCCTCACGTGGAGTCGAAGACACCAAGCACCTGTCCTCTTCCTGAGCTCTGCAGTCCCTGCTGTCTGCTGAATCGCCAACAGAGGGCACTCTGGGAACACATGCACAGACGAAGGGAGGCGTCGATCAGGAGTGGAGACAGCCAGAAGGAACCTTCATTTTGAAGACCCAAACGTTCATTTCACAGATGAGCAAACAGATGTCCAGACAGGAGATGTGACTTGCCCAAGGTCATACAGCTACTGGGTGGTGGGCGGAGATGACTTAGCCCCTTGGCATTTTCCACTCTAGGGGCATGTATGAAGCACTGACTGAGAGAGCACCCCCCCTCCCGCCCAGCGGTTTCTCCTCCCTCCCTCCCCCTGTTGCACTAGACAAAGGGCTAGATTTTGAAGGGAGGACACAGTACACACAGTCCCTTTAATTCTACAGTGATCTTTGAGGAAACATTTTACCTTTCTTAACAAAGTTACCCTTCCTGGGAAGTTACCAGGTGCTGAACGCTACCCCTGCACACTTCGCAAGCACAGCAGATTGAATCCTCAAGCCTGGCTGGTTTGAGGCTTTAATTTTCCCCTCTCTCTGGAAAGTTTCTTCCTGATCACCCCATTGAAAAAGATCTCGGTCTCCACCTTTCCCCACTCTATCTCAGCACCCTGCTTATTTCCTTCAGAGCTTTAATATTATGTGTATGACAATGTTGCTTATTTGTCTACTTATTTATCATCTGCTTCAGTTCCTCTTCTCCTCCCAGTAAACTCTGAACCCGTGAGACAAAGATTCTGGAGCTAAACAGGACTGTGTTCTGTCCCAGCTCGTCTATTTCCTCAACTTATGACTTTGCATTAGTCACTTAAGCTTTCTGAGGCCATCTTTCCCTTTGTAAAATAGGGATTCATGTTTGTATTTTACAAGATTATAGATGATGGTGCCATCACCTGTTGATGAGAGAGCCTCTCTTCAACATCACCCCCATCTGGTCAGCCATCCTATCTTTGATTACCCTCAGTGACAGGGAACTCACTCCAGATCAAGCGAAGACAGTGTCTCTGGGTATTCTAAGGTCAGTCAGTCTTAAGTTACGTGATTCTGGGAAAGTGAAAGCGTTTTCTGAGCTTCAATTTCTTATTCTATAAAGTGGGAACAGAGATGACAATACCCATTTCACAATGGGTTGATGAAATGAAATTGCTTCTGATTTAAGGAACTGGCATATGGAAGGTGCTTACAGAATGTTAGGGAAAGTGACTCTTTTTTTTTTTTTTTTTTTTTAAGAGGCTGAAATTTTTTTTTTAATGTTTTTTTTTTTTATTGTTATTTGTGTCTTTTACATTTTGTATTCCCCTTGGGCAGCCCACCACCAATTCACCCGTGATCCATCTCCATGGTCCCCTGTATTCTCCTCTCTTCCATTTTGTGCCCTTATCCTCCCCTCCCCCCTCCCCCACCGCTGAGTGTCTCTCTCCCACCCCGCCTCCCTATAGTCCTGTTATAAGT
>PVIJ01008832.1:0-71121 GCA_004024925.1 Scalopus aquaticus
TGTTATAAGTGAAACCATTCGATATTTTTCTCTTTCTTTCTGGCTTATTTCACTGAGTATGATCCCCTCTAATTCCATCCATGTCGCTGCAAATTGCATGTGTTTATCTTCTTTCCATGCTGAATAGTATTCCATTGTGTATATGTACCACATCTTCTGGATCCAATCATCTAGTTTTGGACATCTGGGTTGCTTCCATGCCTTTGCTATTGTGAAAAGTGCCGCAATGAACATACGGGTGCATGTATCCTTTCGGATTAGTGTTTTTGTATCCTTTGGGTAAATTCCCAAAAGTGGAATTGCTGGGTCGTATGGAAGCTCCATGTTGAACAGTCTGAGGAATCGCCATACAGCTTTCCATAGTGGTTGGACCAGTTCACATTCCCAGCAGCAGGGTAGAAGAGTTCCTTTTTCTCCACATCCTTTCCAGCATTTGTTGTTGCCTGTATTTTTAATGTGTGCCATCCTCACAGGTGTGAGGTGGTATCTCATAGTGGTTTTGATTTGCATTTCCTTGATTATACTTATAACAGGACTATAGGGAGGCTGGGTGGGAGAGAGACACTCAGTGGTGGGGGTGGTGGGGGGAGGGGAGGATAAGGGCACAAAATGGAAGAGAGGAGAATACAGGGGACCATGGAGATGGATCACGGGTGAATTGGTGGTGGGCTGCCCAAGGGGAATACAAAATGTAAAAGACATAAATAACAATAAAAAAAATAAAAAAAAATAAGTGATGTTGAGCATTTATTCATGTATCTGTTGGCCATTTGCTTTTCTTCTTTGGAGAAGTGCCTTTTGAGCTCTTCTGCCCATTTTTTGATTGGGTTATTGGCTTTTTTTTTGTTGAGTTGTGTGAGTTCCTTGTAAATTTTTGTTATCAGTCCTTTATCAGATGTGTTGTGTGCAAAGATCTTTTCCCCGTTGGTAGGGTGTCTGTTAGTTTTGGTTAATGTCTCTTTTGCTGTACAGAAGCTTTTTATTTTGATATAATCCCATCTGTTTATATTGTCTTTCACTTCCTTCGCTGAGGGATGTGTCTTTCAAGATTTTGCTGAGATGTATGTCATGTAGAGTTTTGCCTGTATTTTCTTCTATACATTTTATGGTTTCAGGTCTTACATCCAGGTTGTAAAAGCAATTTAAAGTGGTTACAGGTAGGCAAACGCTTGATATGCTAATTGCAGACCCCGAGTTATCGGCTCTCAGGAGTTCTGGTATTTGGCCACAATTCAGTCTCCTAATCTCAGTTGCCCAAATCAAGTAAAATCTCCTTTCTATGTATAGCCTAGGTTTTTCTCCATCCCACATTCAATAATTTTTAATAGAGTGCCTAATAAGAGCCAGGCACTGATCCAGATATTGAATAGTAAACAAACCAGACTAATTACTCCCTTCCCCACTAACCTGCTTTGTCATGCACTGCTATGCCTTATTGCTCTGTCACTGGGGTTTGGTTTGGTGAAGTTTGGCTGGTGAGTGGCCCAGTTTCTCCAACTTGGAGGCAATTACTGCATCTATTTTTTGGCTTGCTTTTTCTTATTTTTCTATTAGGTCTAAATACATTTTTTAGCTTTAAAATTAAACATCATAAAATAATGCATCATAGAAAAAATAATGTAGAAGTATACAAGGGAAAAAATGAGCGTCTCCTCCACTCTCCCCAGGCTGGCAGTGTTAATGGCATGAGGCGCGTCTTCTTCCCCCATGGAATGTATCTAGAATGGCGATGTAATATATCATATCCACTTGTATACAAGCAAGGTGTACAGAGATGGGAAATTCAGTCAATGGACAGCTACTCATGCTTATTTTGTGATGTGTACTGCTGGCATCTTTTATAGGCTTCTTAGGATAGTGTGAAGAACAGTAATGTCAAAATCAAATTTTAATAATATTTAGAACTGAAGGGTCAAGGGCAGCTCCTCTGAGTGTTCTCTTCTTGCCTCATCTTCCCTGAAATCACAAACCCAGGACAGTGTGGGCCTCAATCTGAATTTTCAAAAAAAAAAAAATTCTTTTCCTTTTTTTGTTTTTTAAAAAGAAAGTGTTTGATCCTATTATTCATGCTATTTTGCAACTTGCTCTGTTTATTTAACAACATGGGTAATATGTCCATAACAATACAAACAGAACAGCTCATTCTTTTTTATGACTTCATACTCTGACAGTTTGGAGAAATCATGATTTGAAAAAAAAAAACTACACTCCAATATTTTTCCTTTTCCTTCTGAGTTATTTCACTGAGCATAATCTTTTTTAGTTCCATCCATGTTGCTGCGAATGGCATCAGTTTTTTTTTTTTTTGACTGCTGGCATTTATAGGAGGAATATAGAGGAACCAAATAAGGGATCAGGGAAAAACAACAACAACAACAACAACAAAATCCCACAACAAAACAAAACAAAAATAAACTGACAATTATAAACTAGAGACATTCTGCAGTGGAGGGGGAGGGAGAGGGACCAAAACAAGGGTAGGAAGAGCAAAAGGAACGATGGCGATGGTACATGGGAAATTCTATGGGGACTACACCTGAGAAAAGAAAGTAAACATTGTACAAAAATGAACAATGATGTAAAAAATATATAAATGCCAGAGAAATTAAAAAAGAAAAAAAAACTACACTAATAAGGAGCATTTCGATTTTCCCCATTTTTGCTTTTCTATTACAAACTTTGCTGATACATGCCCTTTGCTCCCTCCTGCGAGTATCTCTTTAGGATAGAATCCTAGAAGTGCATTCTTGCAGCCAAGGGCTTGTGCTTCTCTCATTTTGATACTGCCAATTTTCCTTAAAAGTTCACTCTAACCAGATGAGTGCCCTATACCCAGGGTATATTTTCCCAGGGTACCCTTTACCCAGGGTATATACCAGGCTATATTTTCACTAGTCTTTAACTAGCTGCAGGAATTGACCAGTGGAATATGATCAGTGTAGGTCACCAGTGGGAGAAGATTGTCCTGTGGATTCAACTTTTGTTAACTCTCTCTTCAACAACCATTCCCACCCAAAGTAGACCTGAGACCATAATGTTGAACAGGTGATTTCTCACCCTTAAGCAGATGCTTCTTGCCTTTGTCAAAGGTGCTCTTGGCCTTTGACAGGTAACCTGCTTCCGACCAAAGGGCGTGAGACCGAGAAGGAACACTGTTTCCCATCTGGCCTTTGCTACTTACTAACTCTGTCACCTAGAGCAGGTCACTCCCTTGAATTCCAAGGACCCCAGGTCCCCCTTGAACAGGATCATACTATCTGCTCTTCATGGGGGGTGGAGGGGAGGGTAAAGGTACAAAATGGAGTAGAAAAGAACACAAGGGACCATGGAGATGGCTCACGGGTGAATTGGTGGTAGGTTACCCCCAAGGGGATTACAAAATGTAAAAGATATAAATAACAATAAAAATGTATATATTTAAAAAAAGAAACTTAAGATGTACTCCAAGGATGGATAAAGTCAGGGACTTTGGGGAGGAAAATGAGGTACGTGGTTAGAGATTAGTGTGAGAGTTAAACTACCCTCGGCTATACATAATTCGTTATTGAGTCTCTAGAAGGATGAAAAGGGAGCTGACTGGCTTTATCCTCCAGCTTTAAGTCCATAATCATCAATTCTCCAAAAAAAAAAAAAAATGCTATCTGCTCTTCATGCGATCCAGGGCTGCTATGAAGATAACATGCCCCAGGGGAGCAAGGGAAAGTGCTTTGTCACCGGAGTGCCATTTTGATCATTGGTCCACTAGTGCTCTAGTAGGCAAGACCATTGCTTCAGTGGGACACAGAGAGCTACAGGAGAGTATTTAAGTTTATGCATGGGTATAAAACACCATCAGAAAGGGCCACGATAGCGAAGTGCTTTGGTCCCAGGTTGAATATCTACGCTCTGTTGCTTTGGGCTTCAGATAAGCTTTGGAGGAAAGTGATGCATAATGAGTTGCTTCTGGGGATGCTTTGTAATTCAGTGAGGTGAGGGGTAATGTGGGGGGAGGAAGATAAAATGGCCTGTAACTGCCAAAGACCTTAGGTTACCTTTTGTATCTCTCAACTTGGCGCCTAGTAGGAGCTTAAGACATATGGAGGAAATGCGCCAAGTGTGCTCACACTCACACCCAACAGCATGACTATCCTCTTTGAGTTGCCCACCACATGCATTTTGCTCTTTGACTCACCAACGTGGAGGGGCCTGACAGCGCCCACCACTGTGCCTGCCAAGTGGGAAGTGTGCAGGTGATGCTCCTGTTTTGCTCTCCCCTCCCTCATGGTGCGGGTCATAGCATTCCCCGTCTCCTTCCCATTTTCCCCTAGCATGAGGGATGATTACGTATCATCATGGCAGCCAGACACAGGGATGTTCTAATTTCAACTTTGTCACGTACTCTGCTATAGATACTGGAAAAACAACTTCTTTTTTTTTTTTTAAAGATTTATTTATTTATGCACACAAGAACTGGGGTGTAGGCCAGAGGTGTGGGGTGGTGAGAGGATTTACCAGAGACAGAGTGGGGAGCAGAACAGGTGGATCTACTTAAGTACACTCTTGAGGGGAGCAGTGGCAAGGCAGGACAGGTCTGCTGCGCTCTCTGGGAAGCTCCCTGGCCAGGGATTGAACTCCTGCTGCAGTGGCTGCAGAGAGCTTCATAATGCTGAGGCTTAACCTGTTGTACCATCAGGGAGGCCCCTGGAAAAACTTCCTAACCTAGTGCAGTGCTAGCGCATGTGTAGAATAGAGATAATGGTCTCTGTCTCAGGCATTTTGTGAGAGATGAAATGATAGTTCAGGGTGACCTTCCAATGTTCATGACCCAAGGCCATGAGGTGTTTTTGATTATTTTTCACCTCATTTTAGTTGAATGTTAATGACAGCAGGAACCAACGTCTTGGTGCCTTCCAATTTACAAACCCCTGTAACTACTTACTTTTATTCCATTCTTCTAAAATGTCATAAAACCATGTCTCAAAGAGGTGAGATTGTTTTTTTCAATATCACATCACAAGAAAGAGTGGGGCTACATCCCTGCACCAGGCAGAATCCTGACAGCTAATTCCACCAGACCCTCCTGACTTGGGTCTTGCTCCAAGTTCAGAGGCTCAAGGGTGACAATCAAGTTCTGGAGCAAATGGAACCTCTCACCTGAGTTAGTCTGTGAAGACCTGTCCTCTTTGCTGGCTCTCACTCGGCTGGGCTCTCCCTGGATTCCTTCTTTGGCGTGTCCAGGAACCCTGGAGGGCTAGAAGGGTGTGGGGTCCTTAAATTAACAAGTCTCAAAATAGTGAGGACGAATCCCTGATTCCCAATCCTTGAGTGAGCCTCTCTTTTTGAAGTCTGTGTGGGAGATGATCTCATGGGGAAGCAGGTCCCCGGGGAAGAGCGAGGTTAAAGAAAGTCAGACTAGGGATGACCTTTGCACACTGGCCTCTCCCTTCTGGCCTCCATCCATCACTGTTTCTCTCTACTGGAGTCTCCAGTCTCCTGGGGATGGCCGTCTCCTCCTTTCTTTTTTCTCTAGCATCAGGAAAGATGACTTAAACATTGCCTTGGGGCACCAAAGGCTTCCACAAATTGGTCCCAATCCCAGTTAATGAGGAAGACAACAGAGGAGACCGGCAGGCAGTGTCCTGTGGCTGAGACTGCGAGGAGGGAACAGGAGACAGCTGGGCTCTGACCCCACACAGCTCGGAGCCCCAAGGCCTCAGAGGCCCACTGTGGCATTGGGCCTATGGATCAGGTTTTTCCAAAATGTCTTCTGTTCCAAGCTGGTAAATAAACAGATCTCTCTCCAATCTTCCTTCCCTCTTTTCCATGCACAGACGTTCCCACATTAGATCAAGCAGTACAGAGAAGGGAACAGCACATCCTTCAGAGCCTTCCAGAATCTTAGTTTCCACTCCAGTTTGTCCACATAGAGCTTGTTTGGGTCCTCGGATAATCTGCTTGTGGATTCTAAGGTTTAGTTTTTTCATCTGTGAAATGGACACAGCAGCCTTAATTTTGGAGAGCAGTGAAGAGGAGGTGAATTCAGACATCCAAATTGCCTGGAATCTGATCCGTTTGGAAGTGGTATCTTATTATAAAAATCTCCCTGACCCACCTCCACAACATATGTGTTATTGCAGGTCACTGTCACACTGGCTCTAACCCCAGACCATTTTTCAAATCACTCCCTTTTTAAAAAAATTGCTCCACAGATGACTTCTGCTAGTGCAGGACCCTGACCCCTCAGGCGGAACTGCGACATCAGCATCACGGAATAAATGCTCTTAAGGTCAGGCTGGCTCAGCCCATCCCCGAGAATGACACGGACCTGGGGGGGGGGAAGCATTAGCGAATAATGGTCCAGAGAGTTCTGCAGTCTTCTTGGCTAACTCGCTCCTTTCCCCATCGCCACACAATCTCCTCTAATTTCAGGCAGTCTCGTTGGTTGATAAACTCAAAACTTTTTTTTTTCACGCCTGGCTTGAAGTCGGAAATTATATTGGTAAGACTCACTATGGTGGATGTTATTAATGTGCTTAATGGGCACTCAAGGCAGTTTAAAGATCTTAGCCTTTGCACTGCGCCTTTATCCTACCCTGGGGGTAAATAATGGAGATGCTAACACAGTCTGTAAAGGGGGGAAAGCAGAGGTGGCCTGCCCGCTTCACAGGGGCAGGATGCTTTGATGGCCTGTCTGCAGGCAGGGTGATGAAATCGGCTTCCCTCGTTTTCATACCCCTTTCAAAAGGCCAATTCTCCCAACACAATGCACATTTCCAAGTCATTTTTAATTTGGCATGAAAATGTCTCCTTTATCCCGGACTAGAGCCAGCAGCGTTAATGGAAAACACACATCTGGGCAGCTGTGTGCTCGCCTGAGTGAGAGTGAGGAGGTAAGCCATGGGGGCAGGAGTGTGGAGAGGAATTAAAGGTAGTGGCTGTCAACCCCCACCACGCTCTGGGCATTGAACCCATCACACTGGCATTCTGGTTTTCAGAGCTATCTATGGGATCCCTCCTTTTCCATCCTGGGGATAAAATAGGGGCTGGTAGGGGTGCCTGTTAGCCTTTTGGTAGTCTTTAGCAACTAGTCACAGGTTCTGAAGGGTATTCGCTTTTTGTCCTCTATTAAGTGATCCAAAGTGTTTCCTGACTGGCCCCTCTTCTTGTGCACATGTTCCCCAGGCCCGCACTCCCCATGTCTTAGCGTGAGTCTGAGGATGGGGCATTTAGCAGAACGCGTATCGAGCTTGCAGGCTGACCCGTGGCTTATTTTCGTTCTCTTCCTTGTCCAGATTATTGGTGTCAGAATTCAAATATGGACGGCATTTTATTCTATTTTTGTCAGATCAGGAGGCCGTGGTCCTGTGGACAAATGACTGTCTGTGGTGACTGTGGCTGCCCCTGACGTAAGCGCCTCCCCACATTCTGTGGCCTTAAGTTTTAGGCGTACTTTTACCATACTGTAGTTTGTATATTATTCTTTTTAATTGCTCTTTCAGACTGAGATGTGTAACCTGAGGAGGAACCCTGGGGTCTGAATTCCTTGGAATAGTCTGCAAAAAAAAAAAAAAAAAAAAAAAAAAAAAAAAAAAGTGTGTGCTCATGGCTTTCATCAGATTCTCTAAACAGGTCTCAAAGGCTAACATTAGGGTGCTCATAGAACCCAATTTGTTTTGGGACAGTTCCAGTTTGCACTGGTTATCCCAGAGTAGTTGCTAATAATTCTTTTCACTCAACAAGGGTCCTGGTGGGTAGAGAAATCAATAAATGCAGATTGCTGTACCTGCAAATTCACTGACTTGCTAACCTTTATTTTGTAGCTCCCAAATCAGTATTTAGAGCACTTTTGTGATCATTCATTCTCTACAGAGCAGAGGATTGAGTGGCCTGACATGCTTGTTTTAGCTCTCATTTGTAAACTAATGTTCTTTCCATGGCCTACTTAGTGACCCATCTCTTTTTTTGCATTTGTGCCTTGTGTTGGTGATTTTGCTAGTTAAAATGGCCCCCAAGCATAATGCTGAAACGCTGCCTACTGTTCCTAAGCACAAGAAGGCTGCGATATCACCTATGGGAAAAAAATCCCTGTATTAGATAAGCCTCATTTAAATATGAGTTACAGTGCTGTTGGCCATGGCATATATTAAATAAGGTGTCTTTAAACAGAAACACACATAAAACCAGGTTATGGACGATTGGTTGACAGAAAAGGAACCTAGCCTTATATTTGCCCTAGGAGCAATGGTTTGTTCTTCACTAATTTAGGTGTCTTTATAGACCACAACTATTGCGAATAATGAGTCAGCTGCCTTGGTCATCCTGGCTGAGGTTCACAGACTTGCAGAGAGCCAGACTTGCTTCCAAACTGTGCCCTACTCTTACTCGTCGTGACACCTGAGTAGTCGCTTCTCCTTGTCAGGGATCACTTTTCTTGCCAGTAGCACACTTGGGCTGCCCTTGCCCTTGGCCTTGACGTGAGTCCGTTACTCCCTCGGAGAAGTGGGCTTTCTGTGTCTGGCAGCTCCAGGTAGCAGCTGCAGGTGCCTTCCTGTGTCTGGGACAGATCGGCCTCTCTGTTGAGGCACCTCGTGAGAATAACCGGAGTGGGTCTCTCCAGGGGCCTCTTTATTGGAGAACAAGTCTTTGCCCACCACAGTGGAATCCCCCCACTTTTCCATCATCTCTTTTTCATGGACCATCCCTTACCTGGAGAAATTCTCAGTCCCAAGGAGTGCAACAGGTAGTCCTTCCACCCTGGGAAAATCCTGGTCTGTTTTACAGGTACACTGTGAAGTGAAGAGGGGAGTATCCAGCTAAAGCCAATAAAAATGTAGGGAGACAACGGGGTCAGAACTATCACATGCTGAGTGCCCCGGAAGAACTGGGCATTGTACTGCAGATGTCAACAAGGGACCCTATTTCCTATGGCAGTTTTGCTGGCTAGACCTTATGGTCCTTTTAAAAGCGTCTGTGGAAACTGAAGCTAAGAGGTAAGACATCTGCCCAAGGATATTCTGTGAGTTAGTAGCAGTGTGAACAATTCAGATGGATGTCTCTCTCCCTCCAAATCCCATTCTTTGTCACTTCTCCATGGTATTTTCCACCAAAGTCTGCTCTGGAAGAGTAGGGCCTCATTTTCAAGATCTCATCCTCTTGGGCTCCCCAGGGAACCCAGAGAAAGAAAGCAGATCGTATTGCACAGTGGAAACCCCAAGGGAGTCAGTAATTTCTCAGGAGCTCTAGCCACCCCCTCTGTAGACCCTCACGGGAGGAGTCATTGTGGACTCCAAATTAGTCACTTCCCCCTCTGGCACCACGGCCTGCAAGCTGCTGTCTCCTGAAGGTCATCCTCTGAGCCTTGCTTGGTTTTTGCTGCTTTCGAGCACCCCTTTTCAGAACAGGAGCTCAGTTGCAACTCTCTCTTTTGCTTGGCCCCAGGACAACTTTTCCACTGTCACCGCCCTGTAGCCTCAGCTGGCACAGAAATTCCAAAATAAATGAACGTGTTGTAAATTGGGAGAAAATATTGTGTCCTTGTGGTGTTGATGTTGATTGCAGCTCAGCGGCTCAGGCGGCGATGACCACAGCTCAAGCTGCATATTTCTTTACCCAAACACGCAGAGGGCCTGCCGAGGCCAGGAGCTCTGCAGACGCCTCCATTCAGTAAGCACTTCAGCTTCTAGAAGGTGTGCCTGCGGGACTGACAAAGTGCCCTTGATCCGCAGCCCCCAACCAGGCCGGGGCCTGGCCCCCTTTAAAACCAGGCTGGGACCTTTCTTCCAGCCGCTGAGCGTTTGGAAACAGAGGCCTGAGGATAACACTTTGGCAGGAGGCAGCCCCCTGGAGCAGTGTGGGCCTGGCCTTCAGAAGGGCCCCGGGCCTGGGTTCCACTGGGCTGGCACAACACAGCCTGTAGCTGATGGAGGCCCTGTGGTAAGAGGTAGGGCCGAAGGTAAGGCCTGGAACTGCTTGTCGGGGTCTGGCTGCAGGTTCCAAGGGGGGCTTGAAAGTTTGACCACCCAAGTCTCATTTTGGATAGGAGAGAAACAAAATCTCCTTTGAAGAAGGAGAAGGCTATGGGCAGGCAGAAAAGAAAGTGATTAGTGACAAGGATTTTTTTTCCTTCTAGCCCAAAGAGTGGGCCTGAATTTTCCAGGGATCAATGTTGATTCTTAAGCATGTCATTTTCTAGGGAGTTTTGGAGGAGAGTTCTGTTATTGTTTCTTCCTGTCTAGCACCCCCACCCCTTCTTTAAGATACTCTCACTTTCCAATCATGTGATTCAGGGGTTCAGCCAATCACAGTCTCTCATGCTCTTGGCTGCAGGGGCAGGTCATAGTCTTGATCTACCAATCACAAAGCTCCATTTGCCTTGTGGACACGGACAATTGACCCAAGCTGGTTACATCAGGTTCCTACTCTGGGAAGTATTTTACTTTCTCCCAGAGACTTTGGATTTGGAGGAGAAGGTGGCTCGCCTTCTAGGTATGAGAGCAAGAAGTATATGAATTGAGGATGGCTGGTGGCCATCTTCTTTACAATCTGGGGGAATCCTGTTTCTTAAAAGGGAGGGAAGGAAGGCAACATCCAGAAAGTGTCAGTTCAAGTGATGGAAAGAGAATGTGAAGATCAGGGTTGAATCAGGATCTAGGTGTGCTTGACGCCAGGTTCATCCTAAGATTTCCAGGTTAAATTGTCACTTCTTTGTTTATCCTAAATTAGTTTGAATTGTTACTAAGAGTTCTGTCCAAAGCAAAGGCTCAGCCTTGGACAAATAAAAATATGTTCTGAGGGAACAGAAGAGAAGAACAGGAAAGGAATTATGGACAATCATTTTTGGTAAAAATGATGCATAACAATTATCTTCAACCTCATCTCTATTCAATTCCATGCATTTATTCTGCTCACTTTCACTGAATACCCTACTGTATGTCAGGCCTGTGCCAGGGCTGGGGCTATTCAAATAGGTCAGGTGAAATCTCTGCCCTAAAGAAGCTCACATTCTAGTTGGATAAACACACAGGCACAGTGTGATGTAAGTAATTGAGTGCTAGGATTAGAATATAGTGCTGGGAGGACAACTTGAAAACAGGGAGGAAACCAGCTAATCCGGGAGGGAAGGGAGATCAGGACAGACTTCCTAGGTGAGGCAGCTCCAAAGTGGAGATCTCAGGGACGAAGTCCTTGGAGAAGAGGGTGCAGATGTAGCTGGATGTTCAGTCATAGCTCACTGCCACAATCAACTTCAAATGAGTTTTTATATCTGATTTTAATGTGGAGAGTTTATTTTTGGTGTTGGGTACTGATATGGTTCTACACTGATTTGTACAAAGGACAGGGCACAGAGGTAGAGGCTGTTCCAGGAAGAGAGAACTGATGGCATAGAGAAATTGAGGTGTGAGCGAGTACCTGGGTTAGTATTCTTTTGGATGCAACCAAATGAACTCCAATGCAAATTACCTTACGCAGCAACAGGTTTTGTCAACTCATGTAACCTGGATAACTTACAGACTCACTAGGCAGAATTGCAGGAACCAGAATACCTTTGATATTCCTGGCACTGGAGATAGGGACTTCTCCCATTGTGCTCCCTGCCTTCACATCTCATCTTGTTTATTTCTGCTCTCTCCATGAGGTTTAGTTCTCATGGCTGCTAGAAATACCCTGCTTCATAATATCCTTTCCCCCGTGACTTCAGAAGCAAGATCCCTTCAGCTCTAGATCAGGAAAACCTCAGGAGAGGAGTTTGGCCCCCTTTCCTCCTTTAAACCAACTATGACCAAAAGCAATGGGGTGCTATGATTGTCTGGAATTAGGTTACATGCCTACCCCTGTAACCAGGGTTCAGGGCTCTGTGATTAGCAGAGTGATCTGGCAGTCTAGGTTTTGGAATTTGGATTTGGTAAGGATGAATTTCCTAAGGAAGGCTGGAATGGGAGTGCAACTGGATGTTCAACACCAGCTCACCACCACAAGCTCCATGTATGGGTTATTTGTGCGTGTAAGAGTAGGGGATTGATGTCGGTGTTGGATGTTGGAGAGGAGCTGACGTAGTGCTGCACTGACACAGACAGAGTGACATAAACAGATGTAGTCCCTGTGCTCTCAGAGGGAAAGATCTCCAACAGACTAAGTGCAGAGAAAAAGGCAAATGGACATAGACTGATATAATGAAATCTTGCAAACACGTACCATGATTTTTGTGCCATCTCTGATGAGTCCCGAAATGGCTGAATCTCAGGCAGCAATAGTCAAGGGTTACTGGGGGTGGTGGGAACTCTATGCTTATATGACGGGGCAAATAACCATGTGATCTTGAAAAGTAGTTTCATTGCTTATTTAAAAAGACTTATTTTAAGTCTTTTTAAGAAAGACTTAAGCCAGGCCTCCCTGGTGGCACAACGGGTTTTGCACAGCACTATGATGCTATCCAGAGCCACCGAAGCAAGAGTTCTATACCCAGCCAGGGAGATTCCCACATGGCGCAGCAGACCTCTCCTGCCTCTCCCGCTGCTCCCCTCAGCAGTGTACTTCAGTCGATCTGCCTATTCTGCTCCCCACTTTGTCTCTGGTGAATTCTCTTACCACCCTACACCTGTGGCCTACACCCCAGCTTGTATGCATAAATAAATAAATGTTAAAAAATAAAAAGACGTAGGCCAATTCACTTAAAACACCGATATCATCCAGAGATTTCCACTACTAACATATTGGTGACCTTCCTTCCAGATCTTTTTTAAAGGCTATACTTATATAGATTATATACACATAGAGCTTTATGACTATAGTTCTATATAATATAAATTTTATATATACTCTGGATTCTATAGTCTCCTTTTTATTACTTGATATGCGGTGTCTTTACCAGTAAATATAGAACTGCACTGTAATTTTAGTGGCTGTATGTCGCAAGTATTTTACTTAAGTGAATTCTGTTGAACCACTGATAGACACTCACAGGGGGTCCAGATTTTCAGTAGATCTCTGTGGATCCAGTGGCGTCCCTTCAAATGTGTCAGGTTAGACATCAACAAGCTAACTTTATCCAGCTTCTCCTCCAGCCTTGGAATATATCACTGATTTTCTGATTGATTTACACTGAGAGGTCATGTTGTAAGTCATGGGTTTTAAATAGTGGCTTCACATGCATGCAGAAGGATGAGATCTGTATTCTGAGAGAGACGGAGGAAATTGAGATCAGTTGAGGAGATCAAGAGATTCGTTTCACCTGCATCAAGCTTGTCTTAGGCCCAGATCACTAGACGGAAGTGTATCAGAATCACATGCACAATTTCTTGCCCTCTCTTTCCTGTGACCTTATATAGCTAATTCATATTTGACAAAGGTTCATATGATGTAATCTGATTTATCCAAGGTGTATCATTTTGCACCTGTCCAATTTTGTCCTGGGGATACATTCCTAGAAGTGACGTTATAGATCAAACAGCTGAACAGTTTACATGTTGATACATATTGCCCAAGAGCTCTCAGAAAGATTGTGTGAATTTAGTGATTTCTTGTAAGGATGGGGAAATACTTTTTGTGGTCATGCTTGACTTGGGAGTTTTTCAGCACTTCTTAATTTTAGAAAGCCAGCATCTAAAAGGAATCTCTTCAGGCAGTGCTAATGAGAATTACTTTAATTGGGTGACCCCAATAGACATCTGAATTCAAGGGCAGAGTAAGGACAGGACAGGGCGAGGCAATAGATGCTGATGGGATAGAGAGAAGCAGTAGCTAATCCCTGGCCTAGAGCTCTTATTCTGGCATGGAGGCTGGAAGGGACCGGGCATGACACCAGCACGGAAATCATGGACTACATGACAAGGAGGTGAACTGAGGGGGATCATAACTGATGACCAGTCAGAGTCTATAGATGTTCACAGGAGGGTTGGATATTCCCACCAGGAGGTGATCTTTCCAGGTCCATTATGCTTCACCTGCTCATTCCTCATTCCTCCCCCATATTCTATCCACTCCTTTTGGCTACTGTCTTTTATGCTCTTTCCAACAGTGTTTTTCAAATATTTTTAAAAAATTACTGAAGTATCACTGATTTGTAAGGCTCAACTATTTTTGATCCTACCCTTGATCAGTAAAATCACTTTGATTGAGGCACTTTCATAATATTTGTATATTTACTTATGTGTTTATAAATCGTATCTATAGATCTATGTATCTATATCTTTTTCTCCATATATATAGCTGCTGTACAAATATACTAAGCACACATTTGAACTATAGAACTAGGGCACTGAAAAGAATAAAAATGAAATTAACGCTGTTTAACGGCGCTAGCTAAATATGCACTAGCCAATGTGTTTGGGGTGGGATTAATTGTAAATTAAAGTGGACTTATAACTACATTGTGCAAGAACTCTTCCTAGTAATTTGTTTTTTTGACAACTTTCTTACAACATTTGATGATGTACTTAGTCAGTAGAGGACAACTAGAGAAGGAAGAGTGGGAGTGTCGTGTCCCATTTTCTTATTGGTCATTTATGCTTGCAAAGTATTTTCTTCCATTCATACTTTCTTCACAAGAATTCCTTAATGCCATCTGTCCCTTTTGTGAAGATGAATTTGGTTAAAATTAGGTAATTACTCTTAGCCTGCTATAACAAAATACCAAACCGACTGGGTGGCTTATAAACAATGGAATTTTTGTCTCACAGTTCTTGAAGACTGACGTCTGAAATCAGGGTGCCAGTGTGCCCAGGTTCTCATGACAGCTGTCTTCCACCATGCACACTGCTGACTTCCTGCTGCACCCTCATGTGGTGGAAAGGGAGAGGGAGCTCTCTGGGGCCCCTCTTTTTTTTTTTAAATAAATATTTTATTTTTGTTATTTATATCTTTTACATTATTGTGTGTTCCCCATAGGTTACCCACAACCTGTTCACCCGTGGAGCCATCACCATAGTCCCCCGTGCTCCCCTCTTCCCCCCTCTTGAGCGCTTACCCTCCCCTCCTTCCCTGTTGAATGTTGCATTCTTATTTGGCTCCCCTATATTCCTGTTATAAGTGAAACCATTCGGTAATTTTCTCTTTCATTCTGGCTTATTCACTGATCATGACCCCTTCTAGATCCATCCATGTTGCTGCGAATTGCATGTGTTTGTCTTTTTTGAATGCTGAATAGTATTCCATTGTGTATATGTACCTCATCTTCTTGATCCAGTCATCTATTTTTGGGCATCTGGGTTGTTTCCATGCCTTAGCTATTGTAAACAGTGCTGCAATAAACATGTGGGTGCATGTATCCTTTTGGATTAATGTTTTTGTGTCTTTTGGGTAGATTCTCTGGGGCCCCTCTTTAGGGACACCAAAGGCCCCCCCCCCCCACCTCCTAATGCCATCACCTTGGGGACTAAGTTTCAACAAGTGAATGTTTGGGTTTGTGAACATTCAACCTGTAGCAGTACTAGAAGACATCAGTCCACAACACTGGGCACTATCAACTGTAATACATAGAAAAACTCTGTAATCAAACCAAGCAGCGAGGGTAATTCTCTCAGCCTCTGTGTTGTGGGACTCCCACTTGACACTTTGTATGCCTTGTGTGTTGTTTGTACCGTGTTGCCTTCACGTATGGGCCAAGGAAGACTGCAAGTGCCAGTCAAGACATGAAATAGTCATAAAGCTTAAATAATTTATTTTTAAGAGAAAACAAAGGTGCATTGAAACACTATTTTCACTGTCAGTACACACGCAGTGAAGCATTCAGCAGTTGTGGCCATCAGCCTTGTATGCACCTCGTAGTGGCCGAACTGAAAGGAGCATTTCCTTGCTTCTATCCTCCTCTTCTTCCTTTCTCCTTTCTTTTCTTCCTGCAGTTACTATTTTTAGAGTGCTGTTTAGGTTTCAGGTGTGTTGCCAGGTACCAGTGATATACAATGAATAAAACAAAAACCATGTCTACCTTTCTGGAGTTTCATTATACATTCTACTTTATGATTTTTTTTTATAGTGTTCTGTAGAGTGAACACAATTGAAACCACTTTTGAGTAGAGTGAGGGAGACTTATCTAACTGTGCTCCCTCCCTGCTTCCTCATCCCACAGAGTCTAGCCAATTGCTTGGCACATCATTTACATGACCATCTTTCTTGAATCCAAAGTCACGCCAATCTTATTTGTGAATTTATTTACAGGAAAAGTCCTAAAAAACTGTGAAAGTCAAATTATATTTCTTCATCATTTTAATGAGTCCCCTTTCAAAAATTAGGGCAAATTCATTAGTTGGGCTGATCCCAGGAAATCCAGAGTATATATGAAATGTAGGGAGTGGGTTGGCTTGATCAGACTTGTTTGGGTGTAAAAACCAAGTTTTATTCAAATTATTCCCAGATTGGTCAGATGGCTACATGTGCAGAGGAATTCAGGAAAAACTATCCAGTTGGCCTTGGGAAGACCAAGAACTCCAGCAGAATCCGGGCCACACAGAGACTGAAAGTGGAATTGTAAGGTCATTTGGAGTCCTGGGTGGTTCCAGGAATGTTGGCCTCAAGAGCGTGGGGACCGTGATTCTGGTGTTCCACCATTTTCATGACTCATCTCTTGTCCACAGCTCTGTCTCCTCTTCCTACTGACGGATTTCCTCAGGCTCTATCCTTTATACTTTCTTCACGTCATATTTGTCAGTGCTCATCACGTCACCTTGTCCAGGGTACATCATAACTCTTTGCTATATTTCTCTCATGCTTTTTTGGCATCTGCCCTAAATGCTTCAGTTTTGATATTTTCAATTCAGATTCTAAGAAGAAAATCTGACTGATCCTGCTCTCCTTTTCTGATGGTCCCTGGAAGTTGGTGTTAGACTGGGGACCCTTGTTCAAAAGTTCAATTGTGATCTATTCTGTTGGTGATGGGAGGTTCATATGATTCTGCCTATGCTGCCTAAGCCTTTCTCCTCTCCTAATTGAGGCGCGTCAGTTTCCTTAGGTGAGAACCAGGACTTTGTTGTTGAAGATACAACATCTTATATCTTGCATCAAAAAGTCTTATTTTGGTTCTGCACTGCAGGCATGGAGAATGAAATAATTACATACCTGCCATTGTCCCGGTCTTTTTTTATATAAATAAATTGATCCTCCCTGTTTCCCAGGCTAATGGAAGAGGGGTGGATGTAAGGTTTATCAAGTCTAGACCATGTGTCAAGAATTCTGCTGGATGTCCCAGATTTGTTATTTCATTTGATGATGACCATAACCCCGTGAGGCAGGTGCTGGCCACGTTTTAGAGATGATGAAACTGAGACTCAGAGGTGAAGTAACTTGTCTGGAGTCACAGAACTGGTAAGTCACCGGCCCAGGATTCAGATCTATATTTTGGACTCCTTGTCTGTTACTATTTATTCTTCAACATTCTGTTTCCTATGCTCTTCCAGAGCTCCACTATGCCTCACTCAGACAGTACTCAAAACACTCCCCTCTCTGCCGTTTTAGGCCTGGTGAGCAGCATTCCTTAGGGTCCAGAGGACATGTGTGTGGCCCTCTTTATGCTTTATTGGGTTCACAGTCCCAGTGCCCCCCTAATAATGAGGTGATGAGTATCTGCTTCCCTCTTCATGGTGTGTTAGCTCTCTACTACACACCTGCCTTGGGGTGGTAAAAATAATTTTGTGTTAGAGACCGTGAAAAGACATGAGTTCAAGTTTTGCCTTGGCTACTAATGAAGTGGGTGACTTTTGAGTTAGTTTTTCAGAGCCCAGTTGAGGATAATTAAGCTTCTTTCAGTCTACCAGGCATGCGCCAAAGAAAGCATGAAATCTTTCAGCTCCTCTCTGCTTCTGAAAGCTCCCTGACTTTGGCTCAGGGCCCTGTGAAGACTCAGACTCTCAAACTGGACCAAGGCTCCTTCACAGCCTCCTTCTGATCGGAGCCACCCTCTTCAGTATTTGGGAAACTGGAGGAGGACGGACTGCAGCTCAGAGGGCTTGAATTTTGAGTAAATGTTACTTTCCATCTGATTCAGGGCTTTTCATGTGGGAGGAATGTGAAATATAAGTGAGTGGGAGAGAGGAATTCCCCAAGATCTGCATCCATTCTCTCTAGCTGTTTGCAAGGAGCATGCTTGTGATTCGACGAGACCCAGAGTTTCATGCACATCACCATTGCCTGTCTGGAGCCCCAGTCCAGGGTAGCAGAAGTCTACCCAATGGGGAGGCCATCACCATACATTCACTGAGTATTGAGTACTACTGTACAGTTCTGGGTGCTGGTTTACAATAGTGAGCAAAACAGATATGGCCCCTTCTTTCCATTTGCTTACAACCTGGAAGGAAAGATAGTCAATGAACAAGTGATACATACATGATTCTGATGTTTCGGGCAACTCTTCTTTAGACATTTCATGGTGAATAATCCAAATGGGGCTAGTATCTTTTTTTAAACAACCTACCTCTGGGTATGCCTAATGAAGAACATCTCATTGTAAATAATTTTGCCATAAATCCTGATGAGTTTATCACTGTCAAGTTCAATTGCAATGAGACCTAGTAAAATCACAGTCCTATCTTGGAGGCTGATGCTTTGATGCAGCTGATATACTTTGAAAATCTCCTGAGAAGGAACAGGATGTAGTCAATTTTTTTTTTTTTTTTTGGTTTCTGTAGTCAGTCAGAACTGTGTTTAGATTCCCACTCCCAATTTATTAGCTGTGTCCCCTTGGGTAAGTTACTTCACTTTGTTCAGTATATATGTGAAGTAGTTGGGGATATTTTGGGGATTTACATGAGATAACAAGTCAAAGTACTTGACACATAGTAGTTGTTTGCTGCATATCAATTTTTAATCCTTTCCCTACGAGCAAATAAGTGAAAAGACGGATCCTGAACTGCCCGGTGGAAGAAGGAAACGTGACTGAGACAGTTTTGAACCAAGCCTACTTGGTCCATTCAATTATTAGACAAACTTTGCATTTATTCCGATTATGCGTTCAATACTAATTAAGGACCCATTATGCGCCAGGACTACTAGGTGTGCTAGGGTGTGGGGTACAGTAGTGATCAGGACAAGGCTAGTTCTTGTCCCTATGAAACTGTTTTCAAATTTTTCATTGCTTTTGTTTCCTTCCTTCTTTCCTTCCACCTCCGCCTCCAGTGCATTTATGCTTCAGTAAGCATGATTAAGATGGTGTTTGGAATTATATGAGAAGTAGTGAACGTAAGACAGAGACAATGACGACAGCATAATGGGGGGGCAGTTTTCCTTTCTCTACCCTCTTTTTCCTATATGATGAAGAGCCTGTAATTAGGATACTCTGCTATAGAGAGTGACTCTTACATAGAAAGGATCCAGAGAGAGTATTTGTTTTATAGGAACATTAATTACAACCATGTGGGCCAACAGTTTGTTCTGGAAATAATCCTGTTATTTACGTAGCTCTTTACCGCAGTGAGATGTGCCATCCTGGAAGCTGACCTGGGTTACTTTGTGCAGAGATGCATGCCAGTGACTATTTACCAGTCTATATATTCTATGGCTCCGCTAAACAACTGGTAACTGAGGTGATGAGGGGCAGGGGCTTTGCATAAATAGAAGCAAATGTATATTTATCAGCATTGCTCTCCCCTCCTTTGTTTTTATCCTCTTTCCAAAAATAAAGTGCATTGTTCCCTAGGAGTGGAATTTGAAGTGGCAGCTGTCTGCCTGCCTGACTCCTTCCCAAAGAGCAGACCCAAGGAGGTAACTAGGGTTAACTTGAGTTTGTTCTGTCCTTTACCAATACCGGATTCAAGCTGCCAGAATAGCTGCATTCACAGGGTGTGTCAGGCTGAGTGAAAAATGCCCATTGCTCACGCACTGGTAAATGATGCACACATTTGCCAGATCTGCGTCTTTGGGTTCTACACAAGTGTTGCTCGTTGGAAAGCTCAGGCAGCGCCGTCAGTAGGGAGTAGTATAGCACTCCTGATCTCAGTCTCTCAACAGTCAAATACGGGCTGAAAATCACCTTGATCTGAGTCAACAGCCATTCAAGTGAGGTTTGGTTTCTGTGATGCTATTATTCTTTGTGGACATGTCAACTTCAACTTGAGGGATCGGCCCAAATGAGGGAGGTAGACAAGATCATTGGGCTTTGTCAGAGGGCTGACTTTAAGGAAAACTTATGAGTCAATAGATTTCAACAGAGGTTGATATGAAGTTGTTTGCCCAGGAGAGGGGACATTTTATTCAAGGAAATTCTGTGGGAAAATTCCAGGTGCATAATCAAGGTTTCTGGAATTGAATTAAATTGATATGACTCAATTCAGTTAATATCAACGAAATCCTTTGGTATAGGAATTGCTGTAAAATAACCTATGCTCTCTTTAAATGACTGCTTCAGTGTTTTTGTTAACTGGGATATGCTGGTGTGTGTGTGTGTGTGTGTGTGTGTGTGTGTGTGTGTGTGTGTGTGTACCCCGAGGGTCAATATTTGGTGGCAGGAGAAAATGTCCCAAAAGATGGTGTTATATCTTGGATTAAACCATTCCCAGTCATATTTTGCTCGCAGGCTCTAACTGAATGTGCCAGGGGTTAGAGGTCATGGCAACACATTCCTCCCTCTCTCCCTCCTTTCTTCCCTCCCTCCCTCCTACCCTTCCTACCTTCTCCCTTCCTATTTTAAAATCAACTATATGCCAGTTGTTGGGGCAAATGACAATAATGTATGTCTCTACCATTAAAAAGTTACTTATTGAGTTAAATGGTAACCCCCCCCGCCCCCCAAAAAAAAGGTTATATATGAATCCTGATTCCAGAACCTCTCAATGGGACCTTATTTGGAGAAAAGATCTTTGCATATACAATTAAATCAAGGATCTCAAGGTGGAATCTTTCTGGATCGTATAAGTGGGCCTTAAATCCAATGACAAGTGCCCTCTCAAGAGATGCACGGAAGAGAGATTCACAGAGAGAACAGAAAAGGTCACATGAAGATGGACATAGAGTTGGGAGCTGTATAGCCACAAGCCAAGAACGGCCTGGAATCACTAGAGGCTGGATGAGGCCAGGAGACTTTGGAGGGAATGTGGCCCTTTTGAGCCCCTTGATTTCTGGCTTTGGGCCCCCAGGACTGTGAAAGAATAAATTTTGGTTATTTTAAAACAGCAAATTTGTGATCATTAGTTCTGTCCGGGTCTAAACTAATACTGTTTTTCTGGAAATGCACAGCTGGAAGCTAGTTCTTTCTGAGTTTTCAGAGTTCTTTATAATTCATTCACTCCCTCCACAAGCACACAAGTCAGGGCCAGGATGGATTAGGTACTGTTCTTGGTGCTGAGTAAACAAAGATAAGTAAGACTCAGCTAGTCCCTTCAGGGAACTCACAGATGCAAGGAAAGCCTTCACTACTCAGTTGAGAGAGAAAAGCCCGAGTGCACTGTGTGGGGCAGGAAGCAGGACTGGGGTCTCTGTGTTTCTGCAGGGAGATGAGCAGTTTACCCAAACAGTGCCATGTACCTTAAAGTGTGAATATGCCCCAAATCAAGGGAAATCTGCTTCCACAGAAAGCACTCCTTCTTGGTGAGCTCCAATTTGTCTACTTTAACCTTAGGCTCACTTAGAAAAAAAAGGCTGTGATTCAACATTTATGGGGACCCATGGGGAAGGAAACAAAAGGGTCCTTTCTTGAGTAGGCTGGTGTGTGTGGGGTTTATGTGCAGAGTTCCCTCTGACATTGCCAGCCCTGGTTTTGCATCCTTTTGAGCTGGAGATGGTAGGTGTTGGTGGTGGGTGGGTGGGGAGAACAGGGTGGAGTGGAGAAGGGAGAGTGCTAGAGAAAAGACATCCCCATCGAGAACTGGGCCTGAACTAAATGGGTAGTGAAATTTCCCAAAGATGCTGCTTTGTCCCTTGGACTTGTTCAAATAATTACTCATTTATTTATTTATGGGACATTGATTTACTCTTGTGAGATTAGCAAGATAGTTCTGTAATGGGGTTAAGATGTAATGGTGTTGGAAGGCAAGAAAACTCTACCAGGAGCTGAGAACACTAGTAGGAGGGATGGAGGCACTGAACTTGATCCAGAGGAACAGTGGAAGGCCAGGTGTATTCGGCCCCAGGGCGACTGTATAGACAAATGTGGTAATGCTACGGATGGGTAGGAGAGAGGGATCCCCGAGGGCCAGTATAGCCAGGACAGGCTGTCTGGAAAATGAGTGGCTCAGTGTAGGTATTGAAAGGTGGGTAGGTGGGCCTCCCTGGTGGCGCAAGGGGTTAAGTGCAGGGCTGTGGAGCTGTGGGCGGCTGTGCAGGGCGGGAATTCAATGCCCGGGAGATTCCCATATGGCACAGCAGACCTCTCCTGCCTCGCCCACTGCTCCCCTTGGCAGTGTATTTCCATCCATCTGCCTGTTCTGCTCCCCACTCTGTCTCTGGTGAACTGTCTCACCACCCCACACCTCTGGCCTGTACCCCAGCTTGTATGCATAAATAAATAAATCTTTAAAAAAAAAAAAGAAAGGTGGGTAGGATTTAGCTGGGAGATTGGGTAATCTTCCTCTCTCCTTTTGTCTTTTCCTTAAGACCCCAACAGGTAGCGCACCCAAATGTCTACCACCACAAAAGATTGTCATCTGGAGGAGAGAGCAAAACTTATATTAGCTGGGATATAAAATTGTCAAAAGAAATCTTGGGAGAGGAAAAATATCATACAGTTTTTTTTAAAGTAGAAAATAATTTGTGGCCAATTGTAGGAGCCTTGAGTACCTGATAAGATATTTGCATCTGATTCTAAAGGCTGTTGAGCCATTGCTGTTTCATTTTAAAGCAGATAAAATCTATTTTCCATTCTAATAGTAATAACCTCATTACAAAAAAATAGAAGGATTATGGAAAAGAAGAAAAATAAGTCATTTGTGATCTCCTTTTAAAGAAATGATTACTGTCAGTGTTTTTCCTGCATGTAATTTTAAGAAATGCATATGAAAATCACATATATCCATGTTCTAGCCTGTATTTTAAGCTTACCATTGTAACACAAGCATTTCCTGGTGTTATTTTAGTCCTTCAGAAACATGGTTTTCAATGCCTATATCTGGGAGATGTACATTAATTTACTTAATCTCTCCCCTATGGTTGAATACTTGATACACTAACCTTCTTATTATTATAAATCATGTGGGGTGAGTGTCTTCGTGGAATAATCTTCCATATTTATGATTATTTCCTTTGGCTAGATCCCTAGATGGGGAATCACTGAATCAAAGGGCATGAACATCTCTAAGGCTCTTTGAACATTCTGCCAAATTGCTTCCTTGGGGGTTGTTGAGCTTTGGAAGTACATGATGAAAGATGAGTCTTATAGCCGAGGACAGGCAGGGCCAGGCCAGAGAGAAAGAGCATTCCAAACATTCTAGCAGGAAGAGACATTCCGGAGTCACCGAAGCTACAGCCCTGTTGATATGTTGTCCTGATATGAAAGCATTGCTGGTGACCCTGCCAATTTTAGAAAGCCAGTTTTGAATTTTTCCCTACAAGGAGAGTGGTGTCCAGACACTCTGGCCTTTTTTTTTTTTCTCTCTGTTCTTAGGGCACACCAAGCTCACTTCTGCCACAGGGCCTTTGCATTTGCTGTGTTCCTCTACTGGAAATGCTTTTCCCTCAGGACTTGACATACTTGGTGCCTCCTTATTTAAATCTCCATTTGAATGTCCAATTTCCAGAGGCTATTTCCAGTGACTGACATGCTCAAAAGAAGTCAAACATCCTCTGTTTCCAGCCACTTCTATCAAGTTGGTTTCTTTCATAGTACTTATTATTTCTACCCATAGTCAGCATTCAGTAACTATTTGTAGACTGACTGAGTGAAGTCATTCACTCATTCATTTAATCTACAGATATTTTCTGCAGGTCACATTCAAATATTTCCATTGCTGTTAAGACAACCAGCAAAATATTTAGAATAGCCTGTAGTAGGACTTTAATATGTATTGTTAAAGGTGTGAATGAGTATGTGCCAGGATCCATGTGGACATCAGGGATTGAGGATAAATATAATCTCTAATTCAGAGGGGCTTCTATTTTACCAAACTATATGATCAATGCAGTAATTCAGGTAAGTGCTCTCAGTGATAGGAACAAAATTATGGGAACTAAATATATCTGGGGGTGGGGTGGGATCCCCTTGTCTTGTTAGTGACTGTAATTAGATGAAAAGGAAATGCTTATTTATAGATTGGATGGATGAATAATTAAATGTCATGTTGAAGTAATGTATATCAAAAAGCCGTGTCCATTTTCAAAGGCTACATAAGTGGGAAGTATTATGGTTAAATTAATACTTGATTTCTATATCAGTTAGGACTATTAATATTGAAAATGTCAACAAACCCAAGCCAAACTGGCTTGTAAGACAATCATATAACAGAAAGACCAAGGAAATGTAATAACTGCAGGGATTCTGATACTGTTATCGATACCGTGTCTTCTTTGATCTCATCTGCATGGACTTCATTCTTAGGTCCTCTCTACATGCTGGTTCCCAGACACTCAAGGCTTCCCTGTCTCAGATTAATGCTCAGAAAAAACAAATAAATAAGAAATGATTATCACTTGTTCAGGCATAAGTCCTAGGGTTTGCATTGATCTGACAAGACTGGCCCAGCTTGACCAATATGTCCCTCTCTGAATTGATCGTGGATGGAGGAATAGACATATGATGTTCACATTGGCAAGACTTGGGGTCCAGATCAGCCCTGCTGCAACCACTTGTGCTTAGACTGCTTGGGTTTGTAAATGCCTTGCTTCTGTCACTTCAGAGCAAAGTGCTCATTTATCTCTATCTTAGCTGTCACTTCTCTGCAATGGGGATAATAAGAACTCCTACCTTGTAGAATTGGTGTAAGGATTAAATGTGTTGTATATAAAATGTTCAGACCAGCATCTGGCACGTGGTGACAGCTTAATGCACGTTAGTTATCATTCTTAGCTATTATTGCATGGACCAAGAATGGGAAAGGGATAGCTCCCGAAAGAAATTCAGGGAACTGTTAGCAGAAGGGTGTATGAATGAATGCTCGAAGGGCAAAAACAACAAACGTCCCCTACACTTCGTCCCCAAATTCTAACCAACAAACTACTGGAGGTGAACAGTGAATAAGCTCCTGGATCAAGCTGGCTGGGAGTCACAGCTGCTTCTCCGTGTCAGTTCTGTCCTCCTAGGAGAAGTTCCAAAGCACAGTCATGCCGACCGGATGAACAGCCTGGTAGGGCCCAATGCCTCCCTGGCAATTGGGCCTCCTCTTTTTTTCAGGCTCTACCTTTGGGGCAGTCTTAGAAAATCCATGCCCTGGCCAGCCAGAGTGAATATTAAACCATTTCAAAATGTTGGAAGAGGAAGTCTGCTTGCTTAATGTGTAATTTAGCTGAAAAAACTGGAACAACTTGCATTTTGGTATGTTCCTCATTTTATAAATGAATGTTATTTTCATAATGGACCATAATGGCTCCCTCAGAGTTATTCTGGTCTGTCATATTAATGTGGATTGTGGTGCTTTAATAAGACTTGACTTTTGACTCCTTAGGCATGCGTGATGGTTGCTTGGCTGTGCATATACCAAGTCATCAGTCATTCTTCTTGTGAATTGACACATATTACTTATTTCAATACTTCCATGGGATGAGCAAGGGCATGAATAACACATCAACAAACCCAAAGCTACATCAATGGCTCCAAGTGACAAAGGGCGGGTGCTTAAGTCCTCCTACCATTCCGGTGGAAGAAGCAGAGTGTCCATGTTGTTTGATTTTGTCTGAGGTCTCTTTGCCTCTACTGTTCTTCACGTCTCTCTGGAGACAGACTGCAGAGACAGCCCAGACTTCCAGTTTTCTCCAAAACAATTTCTTCGTCAATTTGTTTCAAGATGGGGGTGCCCTGCCATAAAATAACTGGGCAAGAAGGATAGTCACAGTCAAGAAATACTGAAGAGAACTTCTGGCAGAGAAATGGTTTGGTGCTAGGTTGCTTGAAAGAAAAAATAAACCATTGAAAAAATAAAACAACCCCATCTTATAGGAGTGCTGGGAAATTTGCAGACTTCTCTGTTTCATTGCTTGGGGATACCTGGGCGGTGGCTGTGACAATCCAGAGCCACAAATCTTCTGTGACACACTCTGACTCCTGCCCAGTACACGGCCAGACTCAAATTTCTTTTGCTGTCTTATGCGGCACCCCTCAAATTCTAGACTTGCTTCTAGAGGGTAGCCATCAGCTTCTCCATCTCCCCATCACGCGTTGTCCCTTTCTCACTCTCCAGTGCTTATCCTTCCCCAAGTCTCATTCTCTTCTCCTCCCATCCGTGGCCTCCCATCTCAGCCTCATCTGCCTGAATAGGGCAACCACTTCTTTTATGTATTCTGAGGCAGACCTGGTATCAGACCTTATGTAGTTTGGTTACACTATGCGTCAAGTTCTAGATCAATTCTTGGCTTGGAACATATGGTCACACAATTTGCTCCTCATCAACCCTGTTACCAAACAGTCCTCAGCGGCTGCCCTGTGGGATAGGAGCCAGCTCATGGTCAGTGCACTCAAAGAGACTTAGGTTCCCATCTCAGCTCAATGGTCTCATGGCCCGTGCAAGCTGAAGCAGGTCACTCATCTGTTGGAGCCTCAGTGTCCTCCTCTGTAAAATGGGCACAATCACATGTACTCCAGATTTTTTTTTTTTTAGTGAAAATTAAATGAGGTCATGTCAGTCACATATACTTACCACCCTGTTTGGCACACAACCAGTAAATGGTTGCCTTTGTTATTTTTAGAAATCATTCTGGTGGGCAGGAGATAGATTTGTCTTGTCTGTGGAGGACACCGGCACCTATTATTCTCCTGCGCCTTTCAGTTCCCTGGGTTCTGCCCTGCCTCCTTCTTTTTCTTTCTTCCATCTTCCTCAGCCTCTTGTCTTCTCCACCTTTTTCAGTCCCACCCACAACTTTGAGAGGATAGAAGAGGATAGGGTTGTTTATTTTGAGACTAAATTCAACACTGACCCTCAGAAAAAACAACCCCTGCAATACGCTCTATTACCACATAAGCGCCACATTTAAACAAAGCCTTTCGACCTGAACTGAAAATTACCATCCCGCTGGGAGACAGAAACTGGAGGGGCTGGCTGTGCGAGAGGGACGGGAGGGCTGCTCGGCAGCTGGCTGGGCTGTGTCTGTGGAAAGGAGAAGCCCAGCTCCTTACTTTATGCATTGATTTCAGGGAAATCATGCTCCCCCTTTCCTTCTGCACACAGGGAAAACAATAGCAATCTGTTAAATGTTGGAGGGCGGGAAAGCAATGACTATTATAGATGGAAATCAATAAAAGCCCCTTTCAGCCACCAGCTAGAATATTCTACTGGTGCTTCCAATCACACTCACATAGTTTGAAAATGTATATGGATAAGATTGCAAAAAACAAAACAAAAAACACCAGACAGAAATACAAGAGTGGAGCAGAAGAATTTCCCTCTCTTTGAGTAATAATAATATTCATGCTGATAAAAGCAGACAGATTTCAAATATATTATGTACTAGGAACAGAGCAAAGGGGACACTTATGTTTGAGTTTATACATAAGGCCAGACAGGCCAGGGGGTCAAACTCAGCCATTGCCTCCTTGTGGGACCTTCTGCGAGTCACCAGGCACACATGGCCCTCAGGGTGCTGGCTGGATTGATGAGATAACATGTAGACAGTGCCTAATGTTGTTCCTTAGTGAATGCTGTTAACTGCCATTGTTGATGTAAAGCCTGGAGGCACAGGCTGGGCAGATCGGAGACAGAGCCAGGGGTGAGTTTGAAGGCCATGCTGGTCACACCTCCACCAGGAAATTAGGATGGACTATACGCTTAGACCCCTTGTCCAGTAATAACCCAGGGAGGTGAGTGTCCTGTGATTGCACGAGAGTAAATGCCTGATTTGCGATCGCCTAGACTCTGGCTTCTGTTCCCCCACCGTATCCTGCTGATGTGGTTCAGGGGATAAAGGAGAAGGGGTTTTCTTGGTGGCAACACTCCTGGCTGTATATTGGGGGGCATGAGTACTCTCACTTTCTAAAGGCCTCTTGTAACTCCCTCTGCCTTTTGGGAAACACACAAGCCTTGACCCATCCCATTCCACCCCAACTCCTGGAGATTCTGCCCAGGCCACTGGCCCCTCTGCAGAATCAATGTCTATGTGTCCCACTCACTGGGAAACATGTCAAGGTTCATTTTCTGTAGTTCGTTTCCTGTTTTGCTGCCATTTCCAAATAAATGTATGATTTTAAGTTTGTAGAACTATGATGTAAGCTTCATGAGGTCGGGTGCTTTATCTTATTTATCTCTTCACTTAAAAGAGTGCCTGACACATAGTTGGGGCTCATAAGCATTTGTTGAACGAATATACTTCTTTAAGCCACATATGTGTCTGTGGAAAGTCTGTCTTTAGTACATATCCAGAAAATTGAAGCTTGTATCTTTACCATTGTCTCAATGAACTTCTTCAACCCCCCACTCCCTGAGGCTTGAGCTCAATGGCTAGACAGTCCATTGTTTACATTCAGTGTCCTGGGTCTTTAGGAGCCAAGGCCTTTTTGCTGGGTATTGTAAGGGCCTTTGATGGAGGAGGTACTTGGTCAATTGGTTTTTTGGTGTGGTGAGTGTGTCTTTGTGTGCATATGTGTGTGTGTATGTGTGGGCATATAGGAGCAGGTGGGCATGGGTGTGGTTTCCATTCCGGCCCACCTTCCATGGAGCTGGATGATGTTTGCTAAGGTTAGTCAGAGCGCCTGGGTCTCAGGGCTCTGGGGTTCTCTTCCAATGATTCATGGGTATTCTGGTGAAGTCTGTGAAACCCTTACATTACGGTGAAAGCTGGTATTTTAAAAAAAGAGGATGACTTCGTTTCTCATTCCCTTTTGTACATTTTTCCACTAGCACACAGGCTCCTCCAGGAAATTTTGGATCTTTAACCATCTCTAGAACAAGTCATTTTATTATTAGCCATTATTTTGACTTTTTTTTTTTTTTGCATAGGTTTCTACTAGCTGGCATTGGTTCCTAACACTTCATTTCATTCATTCATTTCTTGGCTCTCACCATCCCTACTATGGGTCAGGTACTGATGGGCACTGGGGAGGTGACACACACCTGTATCCTTGAGGAACTTTCGGGGCGGGGAGACTGCCGAAAGCCTGAGAGCAGAGGTCTGGTACAGAGTGTGGGAGGGTGGGGGAGGAAGTTCAGGGGTCCCAAAAAGAATTCCAAAAGTGGATGCACCCTCTGAAGGAGGGCTCACAAGGTGCCAGGAACCATCCTCGAGAATATTGCAGACATTGTCTCATTCACGCCTCACAAATCTATGAGTTAAGTGCTAGCTATTATTCCTGTTTTTGTGTCACCTTAGATGTATTACTTACTCTTATGTCTCAGTTGCCTCATCCGTAAAATGACATTTGTAAAATCTCAGCGTTGTGGTAAGGGTTACATGTTCAAAAACACGTATAAGACACTAAGCAATATGCTATGTTGGGGTTATGAGCTGGGCCCACGGATGTTACCTACTGTTAATACAGGGAGGTCTGAAGGGGATGAATGACTTGTGCAATTTCTCACAGGCAGTGACAGAAGGAAGATTTGGGTCCTGTGCTCTTATGTACGGGCCTCACGGTCTTGTATGTTTGCTTGGGAGATTGGAGTAGGTTTGGAGAGTTCATCTTGGATGGAAAAGTGTTTAACTGGAAGATTTTCAGCTGTGGGTGGCCAATTCATACATCCTATATTGCAGCCCTGTCCAGCAGGGTTTCTTTCCTGTGCATCTCTGAAATGGCCATGGCCACCACCTTTTCTGACTTCCAAACATGGCAGCTTGAATTCTAAAGTCTCCCATTTCTTTTGGATTTTCAAGGAATTATCTAGAATGGAAACCATTGAAGGCAACAGAGAACCAGGGAGTCTCACTATGGAGCTGCTGGGTGGCAAATAACAAAAACCAGTCATTCCTAATGGAGGAATAGGGAAGAGAAGGAAAAAAAGAGAGAAAAGAAAATAAAAGCCATCCATTTCTGACTCTGGTGCTGCTAACTGGAATCATTTTTTATCCTCTCTCTGGAGTCACCACTGGCTCTTTTTGGAGCCACCTCCCGGGGCAGTTGTAAGGAGCCCTGATAAAGATTTATGTGGTTTGTTTTCTTTCCCCAAGCCTTTGAAGATCAACAGAGGAGGTAATGTTTATGGTTGGTTGGTTAACCCTATGGCTCTCTGGGGTCTCCTTCTGTGCTCCCCCCCCCCGCCCCCCGCTGATTCTCAAAGCGGGAGGCAGCAGGCCATGCCTGCCCCATCTGGGAATCTGGCTGTCCAACGGCCAAGGTTGGAGAGAATTTCAGACCCACTAGTTCTGGAGGCTTTGCTCACCACAACGGCGTCATCCCAGAACGCCCCCACTATCTTCGGAATCAAACCAATTCATCCCACAGGGGAGTGAACTCGTGAAAATCAGCTTCATGAGGGAAAAAGAGGCTGGGGGTGATGCGGGTGAGCAAAAGATAAATCGTTTGGATTCTGATGTTGCTGATTCTGGTCAGGTGAAGGAAGGATTATCTGAGGTTCTTTGGTGTGAGGGATGTTCTAGGAAGATATGTAGATATTTAAAAAAATAAATGAATCTTTGTTTTATTTTTTTAAATGCTAATATTTTCCTGGCACTGCTGGTTAGAATTACTTGTCTGGGTGTCTTGAACTTCATTTCTGAGACCCAGCTGAAAACCCTGGACAGCTGGTGGGAAGGAGACACCTTGGAGATCCGAAATATTTGGTGTGCCTTTCTGACCCTATTAAAAAACGAATCCGTTTGTTTTTCTTCACATGTTTCTCCACATCCTCGGATGACTCCTGCAAGAACATTGGAAAAACATGTCTTTTGGGAGTTATGTTGGTGTCAACAGCACAGGGGAAGAGAAGGCTTCAGTTCTTTGTCTCATTCAGGAAACGCGTGTGAGGCTCCAGAGCTGCCATTTCGCTTCAGGAGCCCACAAACTAGCAGTAGGACTCTTTAGAAGTCATCCTCTGAGTAATGGTAAGATTCATGTGAGAACCGAAGCTTTGAAGAAATCTTCCTCCATGTAGTGATTCACTGGTTTATTTCTTCAGTCAGCATGCAGGCCATGTGGTACTCAATAAACTTGCAGGGCACCTCGAAGAGCTCTGACAAGCGATGGCAATTCCACTAAGGTGGTCATCTGAGGAGACTGAGGACCCATGAGTTTGAATAATTGGACCCCACAAGATATTTGACTCTTCATTTTCTCCAGGTCATATTCCCCAGAACCTAGAGTGGGATGATCCTAAACCTGGAAGCCAGAAAGACCTGAGTTCAAATCCTGCATCTTCTACTTGTTTCAGGTGAGGCATTGGGCAAGTTCAAGTCTCAGTTTGCTCGTCTGTAGAATGGAGATCAAAGCAACAATAACAACTTTGCCAGGATTGTAGTAAGAACGAAACCAGACAGGGTGTGCAGAGCCCTGTATGAATAGGTTCTCCAGATGTAGTATGAATATTGGCATTATTAGTCCCAAGCTGTGATCCTTCGCTCAGATTCTGGGGTCTGAAAGGAGTCCTTCTAGTCCTTCAAGTTGACAGAAGAGCTTAAGTGGTCTTTCAAAGGTGTAGCTCCTGCTTTGGGTGCTGTGCTTTCTGTGTTGGGCAGAGGTGGTCTTGAGAGCTGTCAGCTTGGGTTTCTCTACCAGGAGGTAGAAATATTTAACATAACAAGGTGACCTCATCAGGGGCATACCAGATGCTATCATCCATAAACAGCCATTTATTCAAACTGAGTAGGCCCCACATGCCACAGGTAAGCTGGGGAAAGAGAGATTGAATTGTTCAGTTTTGCAGAAGTGGAGGTAGAACAGAAAAGCAACACAAGCCTTACTCATAACTTCCAATTGCTGTAAGTGTTTTTTTTTCTTTTTTTTTTTTTTAAAGCAGGTTAAACAGGTTTTTCATGGAAAGGAATGGAACAGACCCAAAGCAGGACAATGATGAAATTTTCTTTTGCATAGAATCATCTTCCTCCTGCCATCCCCTACACTCTCTCCCCATCTCAAACCACCCCCTCTCACCCCCTCACCCCGCCCCATATTTCATCAGTCTTCACTGTTCCTGCTTCCTATCTTTGAAGAAACACGCAAGGCACAAATTGGATAGACTCAACTGCATTAAGGCACTCTCTTCCCAAATGAGCCAACATATTCCCACTTAAAAATGTGTATAAAATGTTTATGAAATAAGGGAGGAGATTCAGAAGTTATTGTAGGAACTGGCAAGAAGTATTGCCAAATATATGTTTGAGCACCTCTGATGGTTTTCTTGGCCTTTGCCATTTAAAATATGTTGATGTGCTCTTGTTCCCTCCCTGGAAGGCCCCCTACTCTCCACCCCCGGGCCCAGCTGCACATGCACACAAGAGCCCACATATGTATGCATGCATGCTCGGACTGAGGAATCCTGCAAAACACGGGGCTATTCTTTATAGGCTGGGGAGCTTGTTGTTTTAGTCTGTTGTTTTCATTTCGGTGCACCTGCACCCCTTGCCCAAGCCCCCCTGCCACACTGCTCCTGCCTCGGCTAACAACACGGGGATGTGTGTTTCTGAATAAGTCACACATTATTCAATTTGGTTTCTGCAGGAATTTGGTAGGAAAACTGGATCCCAGTGAATTGGGCTTAATTGGATCCTTCAGGTCCTGAGCATGTTTCACCTGCCTTGGGTTTGTTCTCTGGGACTCCCCAGTCCCCACTAGGCCTTGCTTCCTTCCTCCCCCTGAGCCTCCATCGGAGCTGCATGCATGATGTGGCTGAGGTCGCTACCCTTAGGTGTAGGGCTGGGTATGTGGGTGTTAAGGACAGCCTGGGATGCCCGAAATTCTGGTGGCTAAAGTGTGGGTGGAGAGGATGGACTCCAAACTCCAGGTTAATGAGGAGCTATTCCCTGTATTTGACATCTAGCCGCTATGGGATCCTGTTTGCAAATGCAAACCAACTTCATCAATACGGTACAAATTATCAATCGCAGCAGGAGGAATCTTAACTGCTGCAATTTGGGCTTTGAAGAGGTTACTATGCTCTTGGTGTAGTAACTGAGCCAATGGTGTCTTAAATCCAATTTCCACTGGTGGATCTCTCAGCCATGACAGAGGTGGCACTGCAAAAACAGAGCCATGGTTCCCTCCTGGTGGGGGCAATCTAGACTCAGAGAAAACCCAGAGGAAAATCGTCCAGGGTTACCCTGCCCTAGTATGAAGTCAACCTTACTTTCTTAGCAGGAGGGGGGAATGAAAGTCAGGAAATCATGGTGGTGTTTGGAATATGAAGAATGAAGTTGTAAACTGAAGAACTGGAGGAATGAAGGTTTGAAGCTCATCCCCAGGCGTGCAGGGTAGACATTCCCTCTTTAGTGTCCCTGAGCAGTAGTAATCCTTCTTCTGGTTGAACTCAGAGACCTCGTTGCTTTGGCACCAAGTGGCACCATTTATTTCACTATTATACAACTGTCACAATTTCATTTTTTTTGTCTTTTTGGTTAAGATTAATTAAGTAGGTCTCCTTTCCAGATCCATCTTTTGGTCATTATATGTATCATCTATTCCTGCTTAACAAATGATTCCAAAATTTAGCAGTTTAAAAATAAATATTATGTCACCGATTTTCTGAGGGTCAAGAATGTGAGAGTAGCTCCAATGGATGGTTCTGGCTCATAGTTCATGAAGTTGTAGGCAAGGTATGGGCAGGGCTGCATTGCCTGAGGCTTGACTGGGCGTTGGAAGATCAGCTTGCAAGATGGATCTCTCACATGGCTGCTGGCAGAGGCCTCGGGTCCTCGCTGGTTGTTGGCAGGAGGGCTCAGTCCCTCGCCAGGCGGACCTCTCCATAGGGCTGCTGGTGCATCCCCGTGGCATGGCAGCTGGCTTCCTCCACTGCCAGGGGTCTAAGAGAGGAAAGCAGGTGGAATCCACAGTGCCTTTGGTGACCTAGTCTTGAAAATCACATAATGTCACTTCTGCCACATTCTATTAGTTAGAAGTGAGTCATTAAGGCCAGCCCACATCCAAGGGGAGGGAAATTCGGCTCCACTGTTTGAGGGGGAGAGTATAGAAGAATTTGCAGACATATTTTTAACATGAGTATACTCAGAGTTTTCCTAAATAATACTACAGAAACTAAGTCTGCTTAATTATTGTAGTAATCTCTAGATTTTTAACTACAGCTATCATATCTTATTACCTCTGACTAAATAACCCCAATTCCTTTGACTATTCCATGCATGACTTGGTGTATAGCTCCCAAATATCTTTGTAGTGTGCCAGTAGAGCTGGAACTTGATACCCTGGACTGGGCAAAAGACTCAAAATATAAATACAAAATCTTATGTCATTGTTAAAGTTTATTAATCCATGCCTAGCACAGTGACTGATATATAATAGGTTTTCAAATAACATTTGCTGTTGCAACTAATGTTTGCTATTGAAAGAAAGAAAGAAAGAAAGAATGAATGAATGACTAAATGAGTGAACCTATTGCTATTAAAATACCTGAACTGTATTTACTTCTTTTTTTGGCAGCACTTTATAATTTTTCTTAATCTGAACATGTTAACTAAAATGCCTACATCAACTTTCAAAAATAATCCTTTGCCTAGCTAAGATTCCTCACACTGCTCTTTTTTGTTGTTGTTTTTTAAATCTAAAGGTAGAACTTCAATCCCTTCTAATTGATATCTGTTGGTCAAGATCATTCTGAATCACGAGTCTATTATCTGGCATAAACTCTTTCCTAGATTTCTGTGCTTCATAAATGTGATCTAGGAGTTGTGCATATGAGTAATTGATGGAATGTTGCTTCTTCAGGCTACCAAGTTATTTTATCTGTGTGTATTTGCTCTGACACCAGGCTTCCTGATTTCCTGTCTCTCCCTCTTGCTGTCCTCTGTATGCAATCAGGACTCCAAAAATGGCAAACCACCCATAACTAACTTGTTCTTACTGCACTTAAAAACAAGCCATCCTCAACAGATGTGACTCTCTCTCAGTAAAGACCTTTAGAAAGGGAGATTCCACTGCCTCCCACAGTTACCCATTTCCAGAGTCCACCATCTGGAGGTTAGGGAGAAAGGAGTGGGGAGAATGATGTATTGGCAGAATAATTGGGGTGGAAAGCATTTATTCTTGGCCTTTACAGCAAGGACCAAAGTCTTTTTTGGGTATGAGTGGGTGGGGAAGAGATGTGGGGGTGGGGAGGGTGGGTTTGAGCTAAAGTCTTAACATTTAGCAGAGGTGGCCATTTTGAAAACCAATGCAGAGCGCAAAGAGGGGAGGCATCCCACACAGATGTCATTGTCTGGGGCCCATTAAGAGATTTCATTTGGATGAACGCTAAGATGTAAGGGGAAGGATGTGAATTTTCTTTGCTCAAATCAGACTTGACTAAATTCTGATCTTAGTTCCTTTTTTATCTTGATCTACTTTACGAGTGTTTTAAATTACAGAACTATTATGTACTCTTTTTATCAAGTCAAATAATTCAGAAGCATGCAAAAATGTTACTAATTTCCCCCACTCCCCATAGTCCAAACTCTGAGGTTAACAACTTATGTTTCATTCTGTAATCATTTCTATGTGTATCTACACATATGCATGTAATAGGATCTAAGAAATTGCTTATAGCAGGCTGGATCATAAAAATGCATTTCATCTTTCTACCCTCCATCCCTTCCTTTCTTTGCAAACCATCATGGATCTCTCCAGGTTAACACAAATGACTCTTATCTATTCTTTATCACAGTACTATAGGAGCAGCAGTATCTGTTCAGCTATTATGGGCACTCAGATTAGCTTTGCCACAATCAGCAAAACTACAATAAGGCTCATTTATAAATATTCTTTATCTATTGGTACTTTTATCTCTATGTAATAAATTTCCCAAAGTGGGATTTCACTTTCCTTGGTGGCATGTTTTGCCTTCTTTTATGATGGTTGATGGTATAATAAAAATGTACTGTCTTTTCTCCCTTAAAATGACTCTCTAAGCCATTATTCTGTTTTGTTCAATGGTAGTCAGTTTCCCAAAGTGACAATTTGGCTGCCATAAAATCCAGGAAAATACTTTTATTCACCGTTTGTGTGGAGATACGGGTGGGATAGTTTTTATGGACCTTGATTTGAAGCTGATTTGTCTGTTTTTGAGAGTGTGTGTCTCTGTGTTTTAAATGTCTCTGACGAAATGCAGTGACTAACCATCTCTGAATATCTTTCCATGTAAAATGAAATAAGTGGATTATAATACGAAGGTGTGATATGGTAGAGAGCCAGCATAGGGTTTAAAGTAAGAATACCTGGGTCTGAATTTCCTGGTTTCTCTACCTACTAACTGTATTCTCCTAGAGTTGATGCCTTCATAAGAAAAATGGGCACCATCACAATGCCTGCCTTACAGGTTGTGAGAATTAAGAGAGATCTCATTGTGTGTCAGATAGCCTTCGATACATGGTTTACATGCATTTCATGCAAGCAAGACACTCCAGAGGAAGATGCTATTCTTTTTAAACAAACAAGTAAACAAAGAAACACATAAAGCCAGACAGAGGCCTCTAAGACTTTATGCTGGAGGGGTCTTCAGAAACTCAGAAGGGCAAACCTCAGTGATACCCCCAAAATAGAGGGGATGACTAGCTTGAATGGAAGGTACCAGAGGCTTATGATCAAGTGTTTATTTTCAGAGAGTCACACAGCAAGCTCCTTAAGCATTTTCTGCTGGCTGGGATCATTTTTCTTTGGAGAGCTGGTCTGACTTTGGTATGGGGTCTAAGATTCTTTCTGATAGACTGAAGCTGTTGACTGCAGTCCTAGGCTAAGGAGTCCTCAGCTACTTCTTAGGTGTTTTCTTCTTTCAAGGCAGCCAACTCAGTGGTGTGCCTGGGACTGTTTGGTTTTAAAGTCCCTGTCCCCAGTCCTAAGAACATGGGAATTGTTCGCTGTCCTATGGCTGGATCTTCATCCCTGAATGGCTACAATTTAACGAAAAGATGCCACGACCGTGAAAGTTGCTCTCCATCCCTCACTCCGTTTTGATTCTTTAAGGCCACAGTTGTCAAATTTTGCTTTTGTGAGATACTGATGTTCTATGAAAGGAAGGGAGACTTTCCCCCCCATTGTAATAGAACAACAGCTGCTTTTTCCTATTAGCAGAAAAGAGAAAAGGAAGATGGTGGAAGCATTTTCTCAATTTTCAGTCACCCATCTAAATATACTTTACCACTTAATTCCAGTTACTTGCTGACAACCTTATGACTTTTAGATATATTATGAAATTACCTTTTGAATTAGAATTTCATATGTGGATATCATGGTATACCGTGGAGGACCATGACATATAAAGTTTATATCATGAAGCCCATGACATCCAATGGGTTTCATGATATAGAATAAACTTTAGGGCCATTTTAAAAGGGATTATCTCGATGGGATGGCAGATAGGAACCCTTCCAAAGGGGGATCATGTATCTCAGTTTTCTGGGAAACGGTTCCTGGTAAGCCAGTGTCCCAGGGTTCTGTCTTGCTGGTCCTCACACTATGGAAAGTGTTCTAGTTTGGATGATAAATTATATTTTTTTAATCCTAGTTATGGGGTAGGCAGGACCTTTATTCTATTGTTTTGGCAAATTTGCCAGCCATTGATTTGACCACTTTCTATGCATTTTCTCACTGAATCCTGATGACCATTAGTAGGCGCTAATAGAAATAAAGAACCCAAGGCCCAGAAAGATTAAAGAATTTTCCCATATTCAAAAAGCTATTGAGTGGCAGAGTTGAGATTAAAACCCCTGTCTGGCCAACTCCAATATTCTTGTCTTCATTCTTTTGTGTTAGCAAGTGGTCTGAGATGCTGGACTTGAGTCCCAGCTGCCTGAAACCCTCAAGAATTCCAAGGAAGCAGATGTAACCTCAAGTGGCCAGTGGGGCTTCCTTCTGAGGAAGCTGTGTTCCTTGGTCAGGAAAGTGAGGTGTCTGTATTCATGTGAGTATTTCAGATAATCCTGAGGGACGCCTTGTCTGTCCCTCATTAGTAGAGCTGCCTGTTTACAGGCATGCTGAGATTTTTTTTCCAATTAAAGTATAACGAATTTGCTAAGACTTCATCCCACATAGCCTTGCCAATTGGGTGTTTTGGGGGTAGATAAAATGAAGAAGTGTGAGTCCAGCGGCCTGCCCTGGGGTGAGAAGAGAAAAGAGCAGATCTGTGTGCGTCTTAGCGGCCGGCAGCTCTCCCTCTGCTGTGGCCTGTTCTGGGACTGTGGGCCAAGGAGCCTTGGAATTGCTTAGACCTGCCTCTGTGCCTCTAGCTGTCCGGGTAAAAACATCACCTCTCTGGAGGCCTGGGCTGGAGCACAAACCCACGTATTGTCTGGCCCCTGGCAGGCTGGTCTGTGGAGGGGACACTCTAAGAGCTCTATTTTAATCTTTTGGATCTGGGCCAGGGTAGGAATTCAGCTGCCAGCACCAGGCTCCCCACCCCCATGTTCTCGCCCCAGCCCCCATACTGCTACCTCCTCCTGGTTTCATTCGCTCTGACCTCCCATCATGAGAGGTGCTGGTGTTCTTTTTTCTCCCTTTCTCTTTTTTCTACTACCAGGCCTCTTTCATTGATTTGACCTCCCAAAGTGAGGCAGACCAGGGCTCCTCAGTGGGCTACTTGGGCTCAGAGCTGGCAGGAGGCCAACCCTTGAATCCTGAGATTTACCTCCAGATGTGTGTGCCTCTGTGCCTGTGTGGATGGGTGTGTTTGTGTTGTATGGGTGTGTGGGGGATCTGAGTGTTTTTGGTTTTTTTGTATCTCCGTGATTTTTCTCTCCATGTGAAGAAATTGTATGACCTAGGGAAATCAAGGGGAGGAGAGAATAAAGTGAAAGGAAAGGGTGGCCCAAGTCCAGTATTCCCCCAGCCCAATTAGGTGATTTCAGTGTCAGTCCAGCCTGGCCTTGTTGCTCCTGAGTGGCCTGGGTCGATTTTTCCGGGTAGGGATAGTCTTATAGAGAGACCACCTGGTATAATGGGCATGACGTTCCTTTATTGAACTTGAATTCCAATCCCAGATTTTCCACTTGCTGACTATATGAAATTGGGCATACGATTTCCCTTCCTTTGAGCCTCAGTTTCCCAATCTGTAAAATATGGATGACAATGCTACCATCTTCCACAGGAAGTAGAAAGTAGAAGATTAAATGGCACTCAAAAGATGATCCATAATGTTGACTCCTTTCCTGCCGTCCCATCTCTTTTTATGAGCAAGCTCTAAGACAACAGTGGACTTGGCCTCTGACTCCGGTGAAGAGACCCCCAGTCCTGATGGAGGGGCTGTGTTCTTCCTGAAAGGACTGAAGGGGCAGAGTGGGTAGACTCTCTCTTACAACTAGAATCCCCATCTTCGCTCACCCCCATCCTCCAGCCTCTGCCAATGATGTGCATTTTCCCCTCTGCACCAACCTCCCAAACTGACTCATTACCTCGACAGGGTAGCAACTTCCAAAACAAAACTTCTTCAACCAAGGAAAATATAACTATGGGGAGGAAAACATTTCAATATCAGGCCTCTTGGGACCCAAGGAAATGTACTGAATGTTTGTCAGAGAATGATGCTGTCCTGACTTCACAGACTTTGCTGAGGGCAGAGGGAGAACAATGCCTGACACTTGGTTCCAGCCAAGCCAGAATGGCCCAAGTGAGGGCCAACTGGGCGCTCAAGTTGCCCCAGACTTGGAAGAGCCAAATGTGTGTCCAACACCATCCCTCCAAACATACCCATTGTAGTACGCTAAACATCCTGCAGAAAGAGGAACCCTGTGCTCTGCCCCATGCCAACCTCTTGTCTTCCTTCGACCCCAGAGGATGCTCACAGCAGGTTTGCTGTCTGGCCGTGGGCCTGCCTGCTTCACTATTGGATTCTGAGAAATAGCTAATGGAGCATATTCCTCTCTTAATAATAGTGTTACCTGAAGTTGTGTATTTCTTTGACTCGTTCTTGGAATGCCTTATAAAAGGGACCTTAGGGCAGTGATTGGGCAGCATCGATGAGAATAGCTGGTAAGTGATGCTGATGCCAAGTCAGGATGCCAGGGAAGGTCTGAGGGATATTCTAGATTCTATCTACTGCAATTCCACAATGGCCTGAGCAGTCAAGGACAGGGGAACTGAAATAGATGGAACTGTTTTCTGACAGAGGTTGGGATCAGAGTGAGACAGAAGAAATTTTTTGGGGAGGGATTGGAGAGGGATATTGAGCACGAACTTCTCAGTTAATTTCCATCTCCACTCTACTTTAGCTGCAATAAACTCAACATGATTTCCTACTGCACTTCTACCACCTACCCTCCCCAACAAGAGCAATGATAGTGTCGGGGTGTGTGCGTGCACGTGCACACACACACCCCAACAAAACAGAAACACTCTAAGAAGAATCCCTATCCCTCATATGTACTCAACATGAATATTTTAGACTTGTGGAATTTCAGTTGAAGGTTTACACATTCGATAGAGTGCCTGACCTTGAACTAGAACGTGAGACTCACGGGGGAGGAGCTGTATGCCTTTTTGTCTTGTTTGGGTTCATTTGTGGTCACATTTGGGCACTGTGTTACCTTTCTCATAGGACTGAGTTCAATGACACATGGCATCTTGGAGAGTCAAGGGTCCTGGATTCAGAGTTCAGTTTATTGAGCATCCAGCTCCCTCTCTGTAATTTAGAGATACAGGTCTTTGCTTTGATCACCTCACAGGGCTCTTTGTCAAACTGAAACAGAATAATGCTTGATGGGGATCAAAAAGCTTGATGGGGAAAAGATATGTGTAAAAGGGGCCTTGTTGGACACTGGGACAGGACTAGGACTTTTGCAGATTTTCTGGATACTGGGAGGGTGTACCTGGGTTGGGTGATTTGCACATCGATCTCCTTGGTGCCAAATCACTGGGCATAATATCGTGACGTGCAGATAACTGCTGGCTGTCCTCAAGTGCATCCTACTCCAGAGGAAAGGACAGGTTTTTCTTTCAGACTCTACTTTGCCAGTCAAAGCACTCGGGAAATGTTATGTGGGTAATTGGGGGGAACTTTTCAGGAGGTCCTAAAGAAATACTTTCAAGGCACCCTGAAGGGACAAACTGAGCTTAGTCTGAGCCATTTCAGAGAGCTTTAGACTGGCAAGCATTTGGAAAGCCCCGAGTTCATATCTTTATGGAAAAATTAAGCCACTTATGGTACTTGCTGCATCTGTTTATCACTTATATAACGAGTGTTTGTGCCAGAAGCTGTGAAATATTTTGGGATGAATGTGGCTAACAAACCTAGCCTGTTGCATCTAACTTCGAGTACCTGATCTAGTCCAGTATATTTCTGGTGCCCAGCTTTTGGAATTTTATCTAATTCCAGTCCCTTCTGTGGCCTGTACCTCAATGCCATGATCAAGACGATAGGCCACCACAAGAAACACTATGCCCAGGTGAGAATGTCATACATATGCCAGCTGATGAGGAAATGCATCTTCACTGTCAAGTTATCATTGCAAAGATCTAGCTTACTTGACAGATAATACTGGGCAAGATAATTTCCCTGTGAGTTGGGTTTTTTTTTTTTTTCTGCCTGCTCGTCACTGTAAATGGATAGGAAACTCTTGATTTAAAATTATAGAAAAGGAGGAATTCTGTCTTGTCAGAAGATGGAAGTACTGGGTTTTGCTTGCCATGCCTTGTCAAAAGCTCTAGGCATTCATGAAGGTATACATCTTGTTTAACTGCTTGAACTGGAAAGACATCCTCGTACTCTATACCCCAGTCTGCCCCTCCCCCAACTCTCTCCAGCAGTGTTAACAGAGGAAGGGGGAAGAGGAAAGAGCAATGTCATCTGTTTGGTTTGAAAAAGAAGGTAAACTTTTATTTAAAGACAGTATTAGGAAAAGAAAGTAATGGTTTGCTTAGAAAGATGACAATTTACATAGGGAAAACAGCACATTTGGCTAGGACAATAAAACAGCCCTCTGAGGCTGTCAGGAAAACCAACCACAAACATGCCAATAAAGAGTTGAATTTGTTTATTGTGTATGTGTGTTTCAAAGAATTCCATAAAAAAATGTAAGACAAATACATGGCCCAAAGCAGCATATTTCCTGTGCTTGGGAATTCAGGAGAAACTTTGTGCAGGTTCCTGAGACTAAAGTAGTCTCTTTGCAGTGATGTCAAATACAGAATAAATCTCAAAATTCAGTAGGAGGAACAGGGAGGAGCTTTGTGGGTGTGGAAGTAAAGGGATAGAGATATGGAGAAAGGACAGCACATGCAGAAATGCACCAAAGACATTTGAACATGCACTCAGTGGAGGAAGGAGAGAAGTTAATATGTCCAAGTTTCTGGGTGCAGCTTGCTGAGAATACTTGCCATGGTAGTTTGCTGCTGTATTTTCAATACTAGGTAATAACCAATTACTGATCGATCGATCAGTGTTGATCGATTGATCAGGGCCAATTGGTCAGACTTTTCTGATAATTGTCCAAACAGTGTCCTGAAAAATAATTTTTGTTAAGTTGCAGTGAGAAGATTGTAAAAGCTCAGGCTGAAAATTTGTGTCTTTGTTGACACTTGGAAAAACCATCAGGTAAGTCCAGTGCTGACAGTTTCATTAGTTTATTATTGAATTGACATTTCTCCACACTGAGGACAAAGGGATTGAAAATTATCCTTTAAACAGCAAAAGATCTCATGAATAATCAAAAATATTTTTGACTTCTTCATTCTTGAACTAGATTTCACAACATTAGGTTAGCTATAAAGCATATTGTATTATTTAATGATTATGAAACAAAGTCATTCCTCTAATAACTAAGATTTCTTCTGTGACAGTTTTCTTCCAAATACAATTAGGCAGTTAGGAAATTATCAAAAATACTTGCCATTAGAAAAATTATCTTGATTCTTGTTAACCCTTGACATCTTCTTAAAAATTAGTAGGTTGAAGAAGCATGCATTTTACCGATACTGTTTTTGATAGAGGGTACTGGCCATTTATAATATCCATTTAAAATGTTCAAATAGTTTGCAAAAGTACATACTAAAATATTATTTTTTTCAAGATTAGAGGTCACATTTTACATACCATATGTGATTCATCTGTATATTTACAGAGATTTAAAGCACACAAAATTGTGCAGATAACATACCGAAGTCTAAACTTTTACATACACTCAGTTGCATACATAGCAACAAGATACAATTCTGGACAAATAACAACCAATACTCAGCCTAATCACTATGTGCACTTTAGGCAGGAAACAATTAAACACTGCCCAATAGAATGTCACTTGAATCACCTTTTCTATGAAACATCCCTCCCCCACCACATACACACATTTTAAAATTCTTTTTTTCATCACAAACATTAAACATCAATGCTTGTGGCCACATACACGGGATATTCGCAAACGCCTGGCTTGTCACAGGGTAAGAAGCAACACAGCAATGCAGAGTGACTTACCACAACAGTTTGCCAGACTTGGCTTTTCTAAATCAGCTACTGGATGGTGGGTACTGTAAAAGCATATTCAGATTTCCAGGTCATGGACTGAAGGAAGAGAAGCGATGAGATGACTAGCTTTATAACATTTGCCACTAAGTTGAATATTGGCTTTTGCAAAAATAAAAAACCTGTATGTATCTGAAGGGACTCCAGGATAATATTTAAAGCAGTAACAACAAGCCTCCTCCTTCCTTTATCAAAGGAGAATACTTTCAGGCTCCCTATCCGATTGTTAAGCAAAACCAGTGGTCCTTTTGCCTAACTATTTTACAAATTCATTATTAATGGCAATAGAAGAAATAATTGAAAAAAAACCCCACATATAACTACTGTGTGCAGATGTGGTGGAAAAAACAGAGACCTGAAATATGGCAAAATCAGTGCTTCATAAACAGTCAATGGATTTTTCTAAAAATACTTGTTGCTAATGGCAAAGTTCAACACCTCAGAAAAACTCTGAATTAAGATCTTAGAATAAGTTTCCAAGCTGTACAACATAGTCTCAAATACACTGCCCTTGTTGTTTGTAAGGCCGCACTGAAGTTGAGCTTAACAGTCATAAGCCATGTGTTTGAACATCTTATGAGAGGTGACCAGCAGAGAAACAAGCTTTTCCCTTGTTCACGTGACTACATGAGAAGCGGTATCATCGCTTCCCAAATACTCCTTTAAAAATCTCCTTTTAGGCATGAGTTGCTTCACTGAATCATCTGCAAAGATATTTAGACTTAATAAAGTGAAAAAACAGCACTTTCAATTCACTGACAGCAGTTGATTTTTAAACGGTCACTATCCTAATTGAATATTATAGTTTCATAAACAAATACACCAAGAGATGCACATTCTTTGTGGTAGTTCTGTTACCACACAATTGGGAGAGCTGTAGAATAACAGCATTATCTTTCTACAGTTATCAGTTTTTTTATGATGTCAGTGAATTCTGTGTGCTGTTGGCATACCTCGGGGACTTAAATGCACTGCAGACCCTTTCATCGCTTGAGTCACTAGGTCTCCGGGACAAAGTGAGCCCATCTTGGGTGGCGCATTGAAAAGAGGAGGCCAAGCGGTTGGGATTTTCTGGTGTGATTCCTTATCTAAAATTGTCTTCAGGGAAGAACTCAACACTCATCAAGGCACATGCTCGTGTGGCAGGATAACAATGAATGAGAGGCCAGTCCTCTTTTCCACTTGTCTGGCACGATCTCCTGGCAAGGAAGGGGTTGGTGTTTGCCAGGTGGCTCCCGGACAAGGTCTTTTTAGGGGAGTACAACAAGGCTTCAGTCATTGCTTTTAATAAAGTGCTTTGGGATCCTTCAGGAAAGGGGGTTGGTAGAATATTATTACTAACTGGCTTCAACTTTCAAACCAAATGGAACCATTTTCCTCAGTGAAATTATTGCTTCTAGCATTAGCAAATGTTCTTAAAGATGGAATAAGTCTCATCTTTAAGAGCCTACTTCTTAAGATACCAATTCCCTAGAGTGAGTGCTTTTAATTATTGTTTTCTCGGTGCCCTCAACAGTTAAGATGATGTGATAGCCTTGCAAATGGTTGCCAAGAATATACATGAATGACTGGTATTTTCCAGGCTGTCCTGACTTACGCATAGACAGCAAGAGTGAAATCAGGATATCTAATCCAACACGTGCTATGTCAGTCTAGCTGAGGAGACAGGGCCCCACCTTTTCTAAGATGTTGATGCTAGGATGTATGGTCATCATGGCTATACTAACATGAGACTGTAAGCTCCTTGTGGCCCAGTATGAGTTTCATACTTAATTCTTCTGTTCTCTGTGGGAATTCACCTAGAGACAGACATATGGGAGGGCCTCAGTCAATGATATTGGGGATTTTTCACGAATGATGACAGCTAAAATGATGAGACTTAGGCACCTAGATTGGCTTTTAAAAGAATGAAAGACAAAAGGCCATCCTATCCAAACCAAACCAAACCAGTAAAACAAAACAAAATAATCAAAGAAAAAGCCCGCAGATGTTGTAAAGTCTCTCCAATCAGAAGACTGACCAAATGAATACAAGCTTGTTAGAGAACACAAGTGTTTCTCACAAGAATGTATTAATTTGTACTAGGCTCATAAAACGATGAAAAGTGGAGGTAGGGATGGAGGAAACCTACTTGAACAGATAGCTAATCATTGAGGATATAACATCCACTTTTATTTAGGAATATTGCTAGGAAAATGCATGTCAAGAAGATTAAGTATCTCCACTGATAGTGAATGCACATCATTCATTTTATGGGCATGGAAGGTGAAAAAATAACCCTGTGTCCTCATTATAAATGTGTGGGTTTGAATTTAATGCATCTTTACTCCAGGAGGCACTAAGTGAAGAAAAGGCCTGTCCAAAGTCCACTTAATCAGATCAGTGCTGATAGAAAAATTGGATCTGGTGAGCTGATGAGAACACTGCACTTTGGAATAACTTGGTTTAGTTGACAGGGAACCCAGGATATGTCCACTTGACCCTGTTACTTGGTCTAGCGTGTCAGAACTTGCTGGCCAAATAAGTGTCAGAAGGGCAGGTCAATCTCTGCCTTTGCTGCTTGTTGATTACCTCTCATCTAATTCGTGGCCACAAACTTGCTTCCAAGCCACTGGAAAGATTATGATCAGAGAATTGCTTAGCTTGTTAGTTCTTGACAATTCCAGCATCTCATCTCACAGTCCCACTCAACATACATAATTTGTCTTATAATTAGAAATCAGTAGAAAATGAGTGTAGATGACTATTACTCATATTATCAAATTGGAGTCATATGGTCCATAATTTTAAGTGAGATTTCTCCAAAATTTCCTTTTTCATTAATTAATTTAGCTTAGATGTTTATTACATAAAATTTGTATTCCCTGGCTATAAGGAGCTCTGTGATATTGGAAATTTGCTAGGTCAAGGTTGAAAAAAGGAGTTGAATTTGGAGTTAGAAGTAATAGATGATTGCACAATACAAAAGTATTCTACAGACAATCAAGAATTGGGTAGTTATGTACCAATTCCATTTGGACAGTCTGGTACTAGGGATATGATTCTGGTTTCTGACACTACCTTGGAGATTAAAGTAGCTCTGTGACCTTCAGTAAGTCACTTAACCTCTCTGAGTCTCCTCTGTAAACTCAAAAATTTATATTAATTTTATGGTTCCTTCTAGCTCTAACACTCCATGCATACAGAACTTACTCAGAACAGAAGAAAACTGTTTTTAAAAATCCCCCCAGGTATGAAAAAAGAGCTTCAGTGATTCTGATCAAGATCCTTGGGCTGCGTGTATGTGCGTGTGCGTGTGCGTGTGCGTGTGCATGTGCGTGTGTGTGTTTCAATGAGTATAAAATCTCTTAAAAAATAAAGACTTAGCTCTGGGCTTTAGTTTTCTAATTACCATAAGGCCATGGGCCAAATCTGCACCTTTCCATCAGGATCATTATTTATGTTTAAATGTTTTAAAAATGGAAAGAATCTGAATAACATTGTGAACAGGGGAGTTTGTGTGACCTCCTGTGAGGAGGGATGGTAGAACTGTGAAGACAGGGGTAAGGCCATAAGGTGCAATATCTAATTTAAATGCCTATGAAGCAGAAAAGGATCATTTAGAATATCAGTGATCTGAATGGGATTTGACTTCCAGAAATGAGAGAAGACTCCTCTTTTTTGAATATTTAGTGTGATTTTTCTCTGAATTTGGTTTTCTCATTTGTGAGAAAGAAAGGTGGAGGTAATGAGACCAAAGTAGGATTTTCTGGTGTCTGAGTACAGCCTTCAAACCCCTGGCAGCAGCTCCTAAAGGAAGATTTCCCCTGAGGCCAGGCAGCCAGCTGATATGGGGGTAAAACTAACTTTGGGAGGGGTAGATTGAAAAGGAGAAGGCAGCAACCCAAGTCTGGACAATCTCCATGACCTGTGATGTGGGGTGAGCAATATGTCTAGTGGCAAGGGTCCATCACTGCATGTCCATATCTGAAGGGATGTTCTTGTTCAATGACAAGGCTATCACCTAAGAATCCGGAGGAGGTCCACTATCATTTTCAGAGACACAGAGCCCATGAATTGACTTATTTTAGGATCTTAAAACAAATGCATTTTTGCATATGTCTCTCTTCTCTCCTTGTCTGTAATCAAAGCTCTTAATTCAGCTATCTCTTTGTACCCTGGAAGAATTTACGGCCCATTTTCATGATTGAACAGGAGCTGAGTGTGCAGGTGGGATTGCTTCTTGCCCTATTTTATCTTTGCAAGACAGAGCTAGAGGGGAAGGTCCTCTACTTTTATTTTCTGGTGGCTTCCACATAGCACTAGGTGAAAAAGAGGCCTGTCCATAGGCCCACTTAATCAGACCAGTGCTGATGGAGAAATTGAATTTGGTGAGCCCATGGGAACCCTGTACTTTGAAATGACTTGGTTTAGTTCACAGGGAACCAAGGACAAGTTCACTTGCTACTGTGCCCTAGAGACATAACCTGGACCTCTTTCCGCAGAATTCCTGGAAGTGTAGATGGAGAAAAAAACTGTTAATCTTACTTTCATTGATAGAATTCTTTCTCATCAACCACGAATGTACAAAAGAGCCCTAAACCCAAGGGGCAGATGAAAGAGCCTGCTGCAGAATGGAGGGTAACTCTCTTGGCTGCTCTACCTCAGGCATAGATGCCACCAACAGTATGGCATGTTTGAACCTTTGTATCCAGGGCTTCATGTCGACACAAAGCTCCTACATACTCTTCCGAGGCTGACCTGGGAATGACACCAGCAATGCTCATTTCTACCCCAACTCTAGTCTAAAAAGGAGGGTCTTGAACCTGTGACCTTTGATCTGTACCATTGAAACCGTATGAAAATGGATGGGGACACAAAGGGAGCAGGCTGGGGCTAGGATAAAGGTAAATGCAGGGACTTGAGGTGGAATGGTGAAGAGCGGTGCGGGCCTCTTTAAAGCATGCTGCTGAGTATTTCTGACACCTGGGAGGTGGTTGGGCTCTCCGGGCTCATTTCCGGGCCGGTGGGGCTGGGTAGGCCAGCACCAGGGGGTGGGCTCACAGCAGTCCAGGACTTAGCATCCTCCATGGCCTCAGGGTAGGACTCCACATAGATGCTGCGGACCAAAGGCCTTGGGTCTTGGAGGCTGCTCTTGTGCTCCTCAGGGAGGCTGGTGGAGTGGGCCAGAGACAGGCACCGGGGTGCATCTGGGGTAGGTCCGAGCTGCTTGGTGGCCTCCCCAGGTTCCTGTACCAGGCCACAGGCCCGGGACAGGTGCTGCGTGTAAACGCCCTCAGACAGCGACAGCGACTGCGTCTCACTGTGCATGCGTAGCCAACGGTGGTGGCGGCTGAAGCCTCCGTAGTGCAGGTGCTTGGCTGGCTTTCGCTTTCCCAGGAATCCCAGCGGCGGCCTTGCGCCCGGCGCCATCTTGGCGTGGTTCTTGGGCCTGAAGCCCGTGAGGGACAGGCTGTGGAGGAACTCTGCGCAAGAATGCTCGGAGTCCTGCCCTTGGATGCGGGCCTGGGTGTCTGGGCTAGGTCCCAAAGGAGCCTTCATGTCGTTTACCTGCAGCACGTCAGGGGCACTGCCGCTTAGGCCGCTTAGTGCCTGCTGGGCGATGTCATGCGATGACAGGTAGACCAGGTCCAGGTCTCGGGGACTCAGAGCGTCACTGGAGTCATAGTCGCTGTCGGTGGGGAGGAAGACTTCCGAGCAACCTTCTTCATCAGAGCAGGGCTGTGAATCTGCGGAGCCAAGGACCCAAGTTAGAAAAAAAGAGAAACACAGCCCAGATTTGCTTCAAGGGAGCACGATCCAAGGGACCCCTCAACCTCCCCCCCATGCCCACCCCCAACCTCACTTTCAAGGGACCGTGTTTTGTTTGATGGTCTGCTCTCACCTCTTGGAATTAATACTTTTTGAGCAGGGTCCCCACAATTTTATTTTTAATTTTATAAATTATATAGTGGATCCTGTTCTTAGCTTGAAGGAAAGGAAGCAAAGGAATTTTGACAGGTCCCTCTGGACAGCATTGGGGTGGGAGCAGGGGACACATCCTTATTTCTCCACATGTACTCTTATTATTAACTGGGCATGTGTGGAGAGGATGAAACAGGGAAACACAGCTGGGTCTTATTAATTTATTCATTCCCTGTTCTAATTTCAGAGATGATTTTTGCACTTGACAAAGTAGCAGGAATTTAAAATGGGGAAGGAATAAGAGGAGGCACTCTGGTGGCCCAAATTAGGAAAAGTTGGTTTCAAATTCTACCTGTCCACCTACTTGCTCTGTGATTTTGGGAAAGCTACTTCATCTCTTTGGGCTTTTCTTTTGGGCTCTTTTGGGTTTTCTTATCTGTAAGATGGGGTGATAATAGAAACGTCCGAGGGTGACTTTAAAAAATAAAATTGATCTTGTATATAAACACTATATTGTTAGGTGTTTAAAAAGGGAAAAAAGTCAAAGAAAAAACAAAAACGGGTAAAATCAGGGCCATAAATAAGCCTCAAAGTACATATTGTAATGACCACAAGCGAACCACAAGTTTAGTCTACAGATATTTGTGACTTAATGCACTATTTATATTTCCTCATGAACACCCCCTCCCCAATCACACTGTGCATTTCTGTAGGTTAAGGACTGTCTAAAATTTTTGAATTTCCCACAGGCATTAACTTATCATAGTAAGTCCTTGGTAAATATATTCTAATTTTGAAAATACGCAAGTGCTCTTAAAAAGAACACAAAATCTCTAATCTACAAATGTGAGGCAATTCTGATAAAAAATCCCCATAGGATTTTAAAATGGAATTTAATAAATTGATTAGAAAATTCATCTGGAAGAAAAAGTTTTAAGCACAGCTAACCTTTTTTAAAAACTATAACAGGGAGGAGTTTGATTTACCAGACATCAAAACATACTGTAATTTTTTTATGTTGGTAATTAAAACTTTGTAGGGTTGGTGCACCTATGGACAAATAGATCTGTAGAACAGAAGAAGTCTAGAAACAGGCTTTATTCTGTGTAATTAACAAATGGTAAAGATAACATTTTAAGTATGGGAGTTAATAGACCATTGGGTACATTGTGTTGGGACAATTGATTATTCCTTTTGCAAAATAACTAGAGAAAGTTCTACCTAGTACCATATATAAAAATTAATTCCATATGGCTTAAATATAACAAGCAAACCCTACCAGTATTAGAGACAATATGTTTATAATTTTGGGGTGGGAAGATCTTTCTAAGCAAGATAAAAACCTCAGAAGTAAAAAAAAAAAAAAAAGTGACCAAAAAAGTGACTGATAAGCTAAGGTAAGATATCATGAAAAGGTAAAAAATTTGAGATATAATGCATATAAAGAAAGATTATTATCCAGGATATGTAGAGAACTATAAATCAGTAAGAAGGCAATTAAAATGGTAGACAATATCCAATACTTCGAAGAGTTAATACAAAAGACAGACATAAAAAAGATACTCAACCTAGAGGGACTATAATTACTAATTAGATAGTAAATAGGAAATGGAAATGGAAAAAACAAGGCAGTTATTTTGTTTTATACGTATGCTAAAATAAAAATAAGATGATGTAGTGGTGCTTTGTGGGAATTCAGGCATGCTCATATGATGACTGGAAGTATAAGCTGATACAGCTTGTTAGATAGTAATTTGATCAAATATGTTTAAAACGTGTATGTTGTTTATCTTAGAAAGTCCTTTATTTAGATATTTATGTTTGAGAGATTGTCACTATGTGTATGTACATGGAGGCATTTATAAGTTGTTTACCGCAGCATGATTTGTAATAGTGAGAAACAAGAAATAATGTGGCTGAGACTGCTGTGAACAGAAGACTCACAGGCACAGAGGTATTAAGAAAAGAAAAAGAATCCTTTGGCTCACAGAATTCTGCAGGAGAGTTCAAATTCAGGACTGGCCTGCTGATTAAAAAATACAACAGATATATCAAGTAAAAATCCACAAGGTTAATCTGTTGTGGTGAAAAATCACACATGATCATCATAATATTGCAAACTTCAGGGAAAAAGTTTGTTTTGTTAGGGAGTTGGTAACTTCAGTAACTTATACAAATAGGATTAAGGTTTCTTTTGTTTTGGGCACTAAAAACAGATGGAATGTTTTTCTTTTTTTCCTTGTTTGTTTATTTCAGGGTCAGTTGTAAAGTGCTGCTTCTTTTTTCTTCCTGACTTTAGAAGATGACATGTGTGCTTACTTATTGGCTGGCAAGATTTCAGTTTTGTTCTTTCACTGCTGGTTGCTATCCAATATCCATTATTCTTTTTTAGTTACAATCTTAAATTTATTTGGGAGACCACATTTTTTCAGCTTCTCTTGCAGCTAGGCATGGGTATTATAACTAAGTTCTAGCCACTGTGATAGAATTGAAAGTATTATATGAAACTTTTGAAAGGCTTCGTAAAGGGAGCTGTCTTAGCTGAGAGATGGACCATTTTGTTCTTTCTCTTTCCTTCCAGTTTTCTGTAACAAAATTGTTGACTAGGCTCATGAAATAATCTTGAAATAGAAGCCATGCGTTGGTTTGGTGGAGCTGGAAAATGGAGCTTGGTATCTCCATTAAGACCGTGGAATTGTCTACATCTGAGTTTCTTTCACCCAAGAGAGAAAGCTTGTGTTTATGACACTCTTTTTTTTTTTTTAACATGCATCCAAACTTAATCCTAACTGACACAAATCTAAATGTTCATCAGTAGGAAAACGGTTAAATAGGGCACATCCATACTATGGAATATCATCCAGTGATTACAAAGAATAATGACTACTATTTTTCTGCATTTCTGAGTTCTACTTTTTTATTCAAATTTTTTTTCAAACATAGTCTTCCTTAGGAAATATCCCCAACTATCCTAGAAGGGATTGGTCACTTGTCCGAGCTTTGGTAACACTCTTGCTTCTATTTTCCTTTAGTGTTGAGCCTGTTTAGACTTATATCATTATCTTCTTTATGCAAATATAATATCCTGTTTCCTGGTTAGACCTGAGCCCTTTTTGGGCAGAGATATTTCATTTATTAATTCAGTGATTAAGATTCTCTTGCTTGAGCTCCTGCTCTAACAGAAAGGTTGTGCTTGATGCCTAAGTAAATATAAAATTATTAAGAAATGATCTGTGTCTCCAGGGAATTTATTATTTTAATGGAAATACAGGGCAATTATGCATCTATGAAATGGGAAGGACAGATTTCACAAGAGAAGTTTAGCAAATAAGATGCAGGTTCATAGGAAAGAGATCAGATGTTATTGGGAAAGGATTGCTAAAATGCTCTTTTATCGCATATTTATTTTTTCCTCCATTCATCTTTCTCTATTTTCTGTCTATATAGATTTCCTCATACACTTTCAAAATATGCCATTGTAAATATGCCAATGATAGTAAGAGGATTAGATATCAGAGAGGAAGTAGTACTGTGGTAATACCGTTTGACTATAATATGAGGAACAGGAATGGAATTTTGCATAAATGAAGTTACTGAAGTAAGATGCTGGTAAGAGGCTACTAAAGTAATTGCACTCTTGGGAATTTATCCTAGAAAAGTTAAGGCTTATTTTCATGCAAGAATTTGAGCATGAATATTCATAGCAATTTTATTTGTATTAACCCCAAACTGGAAATACTGTAATGACTTTTAGTGTCTGAATGGTGAAATAAACTGTGGTATGCCCATACCGTGGATTACAATTCATCAATAAAAAAAGAATTGCATTTATGTAACATTTGTGAAACAATTATAAATATGAAGAACAGATTTGTAGTGCCCAGGGGGTAGGGATGCAGGAGGACTAGTAAGGCTATAAAGGAGCAAGAGGGAATTTTGTGTAGATGGTACAGTTGAGTATCTTGATTATGGCAGTAATCACCCACATCTACACATATACTAAGGTTGTGTAAAGTTATATACACAAGCCTGTATGCTTATGTGTATATACACATTCTTGCATGAGTGTACATATTACTAGTGAAATATGAATTAGTTCTGTGGATTGTATCAGGTTCTTGGTTTCAGTATTGTACAAAAGCTGTAAGGGGAGGGACTGGTGGAAGGGTATTGGGAATTCTTGTACATTTTTTTGTAACCTGGTGTTAATATATATTTGTTTCAAAATAGGTATAAGAGGAAATTTATTTTTTTTTGCAAAGAGATAGGGTAGAATCAGAGAATAGTGAGTGCCCAAATAAGAAGTTTGTATCTAATTTGGTAGTCAATGATAGTTATTTAAAGAGTTTTAAAGAAGTAATTGGCAAGATGAGAGCTATTATGTAAGATAAATGTGTAAGCAGGTAGGAGGTAAGATTAACTGGAGAAGGAAGAGACAGACAGCAGGGAGGCTAGCTAGGGGCTGTGGTCCAAGCCATGTTTAAATATTTGTCTTGTTCAGATTGTGGGACTAAACAGTGGTGGCCATGTGAATCTCATTCGTTCAAAGATACTTATTGAGTACCTATTTTCTATTAGACAGACATGGTCTTTGCTTTCAAGCAGCACACAGAAATTGGAGTAAATGATAAATAAAAAATAAAATCAGAAAATACATGACATTAATTTTAAATACTACAAAGTTCTATGAAGAAAATGAAATTGAGTTTATCTAGAGAGTAACTTGGGAAGAAGGTTCTTTTGATAATGTAGCCAGGGGAGGCATTTCTGCAGTAAAGGGTATATAGGTGAAACTTCAATGATCAGAAGGAATCAGCTTTGTGAAGGTTTTTAGGGAAGAGTCCACCAGACAGTTTGGAGAGATAAGTGCCAAGACCCTGTGCCTGGAAGATACGTAGCATTAAAGAGAGAATTAAATTGCAGCAGGATTGGGCAATGGAAGATATGGTGAATTTAATTTGGGACAAGTTAAGCTTGAGGGGTTGGCCAAAACATCCTGGAGGAGATCGAATGGAAACCTGGTAGTGTAGCAGGGTTGAGGGAAGGTGTTTATAGGTAGATAAGAAGGAATAATTGGAATGGAACTCTTAAAACTATGAGTGATGAGGCTGAAGGTCATAGCATGGAGGCGTGATCAGTTTTGAGTACCAGTGCTGGCATGAGCCTTTAGTAAGAAAGCTAGGGAAGAGGATAGATATTAAGACATTTTAGGTTAAGGGAGAGAAAATAGGTAAAGGTTTGGGCCGAATGACTGATTTTCTTAAAACAAGTCTTAGTATTTTCCCCATCTTTAATGGGGGAAAATTGTGCACAGGCTCTCAGAACTGTTGTTTGTTTTTGATGATGGCAGGGGTTGATGCCAACAGTTGATAAGTAAGAGAGGTTAACTGGATCTGAAATTGTACTTGAAATAAGATCTATGCAAAGAAGTGATAATTGTCTTTAGTTGATCTTCTTTCTCCATTTAACTGATCACTTGTCTATCCAATTGTCCACTTGATTTCATTTATGTCCACAATAGTAATAATATCTGGTATTTATTTAGTACTTGCTGTGGGCCAATCTTTGTGCTAAGTGCTCTAGGTGCTTTATCTTTGTTTAATGTTTATAACAACTACAACTTTTGTAGATGAGAATACTGAAGCTTATTAAAATTTCCAAATCATATAGCTGGTAAGTGGCAGAGTAGGACCCATAGGTCGATTTGTCTGAAGTCCTGCTCTACTGCCATTCACCTTAGCATTTTCATGGCTTTCTGTGGAAGCTTCCTGAGGGCTGGGACCTGGTTCACTGAAAACTGTGTGATGCCCACACAGAGTTATATTAATTAAGATTTTGCTGCTGCTAGAGATCCATGTTAGGTGTTATATTAGTTATCTATGGCTCCTGTAACAAATTACCATACACTGGGTGACTTGAAACAATGGAAATTTATTCTCTCACAACTCTGGAAGTCGAAAGTCAGAAATCAAGGTATTAGCAGAGCTCTACTCGCTCTGGAAGCTCTATGGGAGAGCTTTTCCAGGTTCTTATGGTTGTTGGCATTATCCCCATTTCTGCTTCTGTTTGGACTCCTTTTGGATTTTCTGTTTTGTCTCTTATAAGGATACTACTAGTCATTAGATTTACGGCCCACTAGATAATTCAGGATGATCTCATGTCCAGATCTTTAATTGTATCTACAAAGATCCTTTTTCCACATAAAGTCTTATTCCCAGGTTCCAGGATATGAACTTATCTTTTTTATCTTGTTTAGTGGGACCACCTTCAACTTACTAGAGGCCTGATAGTAAAGTGTTAAACTAGAAGAAACTGTTGAGGAGTTGTCACACTTTCTTTTTCTTTCCAGGCAATGGTAAAGTCAAGAACTCTGCAAAACCAGTTTGTATTTTGATTTCTCAACATAGAAATAATAAATATTTGTTTGTAGGAAACTAACATGTGTAGGAGATGTGTTTTAAAGGACTGATATTCTTTTTTAAAAAAATATATATTTTATTGTTATTTATATCTTTTACATTTTGTATTCCCCTTGGGTAACCCACCACCAATTCACCCATGATCCATCTCCGTGGTCCCTTGTGTCCTTTTCTACTCCATTTTGTGCCCTTATCCTACCCTCTCCCCTCCCCACCCCCCCAGCTGAGTGTCTCTCTCCTATTCGGTTTCCCTGTAGTAAAGGACTGATACTTTAATATTTCGTGGTCCCTTGTGTCCTTTTCTACTCCATTTTGTGTCTTTATCCTTCCCCTCTCTCCTACTCCCCTACCACCCCACCCGCTAAGTGTCTGTCTCTCCTATTCTTTTTCCCTATAGTAAAGGACTGATATTCTAATATTTCAGTGGCACATCATATTCTGAGACTCAGTCTCTGTGCTGATTTACTCTTCTCAGAGATTTTCTCTCTCTCTCTCTCTCTCTCTCTCTCTCTCTCTATATATATATATATATATATATATATATATTTCATTTACATATGAAATAAAATATAAATATGTATGCATACAATATTTCATTTATCAAGTTTTATTATAAATTAGTCATTCACATGTTTATCTCCCTCACTGCACTATGAATTCTAGAGGGCATATTCTATGTTTTATTCATCTTTGCTTAAGTAAATGTTGAAGAAGTCAGTCAGTGAAGTAACGAACTAAGGAAGAAGTCAGGCAAAGGGACATGTATTGATAGAATCCTCTTTATTTCCCAGATCATCTAATCTGATAATGAACATATGAGTAGGTCATGAAGACTTCCCAGCTAGACTGTGACTTAGTCATCATTGTATTATCAACCTCTTGCGTTGTATTTGGTACCTAGAAGACTCCCAGTAAAGTATGTTGAGTTGAATTAAAACTGAAACAAATATTGAAATCTGAGTGTAAAATGAGTGAGATTTGACTGCCTCTTAAAAACAAGATTGAAAACAGCCTTGAAAAGATCCAATTTACTTATTACTCTGGTATAGAAATTCATGATCAGTCACCTAAATCATTTTGCTTTATATCTGGTGATGTTTGATTTAAGAGTCAGCACAGGTGTAGCAGAAAGAATAGTTGCCTTAAAATTACAACACTGTTCTGAAGTCCTGTCTTACTCCTTAACAGTATATATGATCTTTAGCAAATTACCTAGCCCTGCTCAACCTTTTTAAAAAAATCTATAACATTTAGGTAATTTTATTGCCAGTCTTCTAAAAGTGCTGTGAGCATTAAATTAGTTTGTTAAAATACTAAGTGCCTTACCAGCAGAAGCTATTAATATTATTATATTATTTTCCATCCTTAAATTGAGAATAACTAGAAAACCAGAGGTGACTCATTAAAATACAAACCAGTAATCAGATATATTTTAAGATTTTGCTGTGAGAATCATGTTGATAATAAAGGGAGAAAGTAACCTCTTGTATGGTGTGTCCTGTTGGTGATGACATAGTCCAATACTGTATTTACTCACTGAGATTTAGCAGTGAATTAGTAAATGATGTAACTTCTTTACTATAGCTCCCAAGAGCAAGGGAGGCAGGAGGAAAATCAAGAAAAGAACTAGTTATGATTGTAGTAACCCAGGAGGGACATGAAAACAGGCTTGGTTGTGGAGCGGTAAATGTTACCTTGTTGGTTCATGGATCCACACTTGGGAAATACTACCCTAGTGGGAATCTAAATATTTGACTTCCATGGTGGTTGTATTATTTATTACAAGACTTAGTGGAACCTATTGCTTAGAATGGGATACCCCTCCCAGAACCAACTGGGAAAATCTCCAGGATGCCAGCCAGGGCACTGAGGAGAGTTTCCAGGGACTTAGGCCACTGCCACTCCCTCCCTTCTTGGAAAAGAATGCAAAGAGCAGCTTCCATCCCTAGATCTAGGCCATATGCTCCATTAAGCACTGTAGGAGCCTTGCCCAGTTGTTATTTTAATAAACCTGGTTGTGCTCCTCAATTTCCCTTAGAGGGCCCACTGGGCAGGCCAGCATTGGTAGAACCTTGAGTTTCCCCTCTGTTTGACCCAGGAGCTGTTTTATGAAAGTTCTACCCATAGTATTAGTGCTGGCTTAGGAAGTTTGGCTTTCTTGCCATTGTAATGGGTGTTGCAACTCTTGGTCTCTGTGGGTCAGGCCAACAATAGCAGAGTAGAGTGATGTGGATTTTGAGGGCATTATGGAGAGATGACATTTCAGGAAGGAATATGTGATTTAAAACTATTGCTTTTCTATTAAAGGCAGCAGGCATGGCAGGGCAGGAAGAAAGGAATTATAAGCAACATTTGCCCTAAAATCTAATTCCATATTTTTAATGAATCACTATTCAAACTTGCATTTTTTTCATGCTTCATTGAATCTGTTAGCACTATGAGTAGAATTGAAATAATTTATAAATAATTTTAATATCTCATCCGGCCTTGGGTAGAGCCTCAGGGATTTGTTCACCTTCTGATTTCCCAAGAGAAATAATATCTTCAGATTCCTTCTGATATTTTGAACTGTTAATTTTATGCCATAGTGTTCTTGACAAGATCTGGGAAAAGGTTACCAGTTACCGGGAAGATTTACGTCTGGAAGGTCAGGATAATCTTCAATGCATCTGAAGGAAACAAGGTCCCCCTCCCCTGTGTTGCCTCACCCATGCGTCACTAGGAGAAAGAGCAGTATTGGAAAAAAAAATTGCTGCTGCCTGTGACCACTATACCCACAGAAAAGGAGTGGGAGAAAAAATACCCATGTGATGGACCAATCATTCCACCCCCTGCCTTGAACTGCCTTCTCTAGGAGCCAACTTTCCCCCTTGGGTCTTTGGGAAATGCTTAATTTTAATCGACTCAGAGGAGTTCTACTTTGTGTTTGAAAACCACACAGAAATGGGAAGTAAGTTAAAGAGTTCTCCTCCCTCCTGCCCCCAGCACTGTGTATCTGTATGCACACAAACAGTCCAAGGTACTCAACAGCCTTACAATGAAATCTTAGGCTGGTACCTAAGATTTCACCAGTCACTAGGTTTGTGATAGTCTCTATTTCCAGCAGGCCCCTCACAGTTCTACCCACACAGAATGGAACTGTGTTGCAAACTTTGCCCTTTGAGCAGCCCAGTAGGGATGTTTCTCTAAATTGGATTTTCCCCCCTTCATAAATGGTTTCCAAACAATTCCAAGTGGCCACACTAATGGAGAGGACAGAGTAAGCAGGAGCCGATTTCATTGCTCTGAAATGCTTTTGTGAGGGGATAGGACATTAAATGTTTTTCCCAGCTCTCGTTTTCCCTGTCACTGGGTTCCATTTTTCATTTGCTGTCCTCCACTTTGTGTTTCATAGCCCATGGAATCTTGGCTTCAGAGAAATAAATGGACCCAGGAGAGAGTTATATTTTAAGAAACAGAATGATGATCACTCACATTTTAAGTTAATATTAAAATCTGAATGCAATTGGCCAGATCCTCGCAGCAGGGAGTGTGTGTAATCGGTCCTCTGGCCAACATGAGTCTGGCACTTTTGTGGTACAGGAAAGGACACCCTCATCTAGCCAGGGGACCCACTTAGAACCCCGGGACCAAGAGGAGATTACACACTGGGTACATTCTGAGAGCAGAGAGAGGGCAGGGCTGTGAGAGTAGAAGTAAGACTTGAAGCGTTGTTTGTAGAATTAAATGAATTGTGGAACAACAGAGGACATATCTATTATGCCTTTAAGAAAAGTCTTTCAACTCTGTACCTCTTTAGCTACTGCCCTCCCTCTTCTGTTTTACAGCCAAGACTTTTCTTTATTTCCCATTTATTCCCTGATCTTCTCATGCTCAGCCTCTGCCTCCTTCCCTCTACATACTGCTGTCATCAAGATCACTGATGACTGCAGCATCTTCACAATAGCCAACTGTTGGAAACAACTTAAATGCCTGTTGGCAGATGATTAGGTAAAGAAGATATGGCGTATAGCTATAATGGACTACTATTCAGCTCTAAAAAAGATGAAATCCTGCTGTTGCTGCAACAGGAACAGACCTTGAGGGTATATTATGCTAATAGGACAGGTAAAGACAAACATATGATTTCATTCATGGAGGAGATAAAACTAATAATCAAACCAAGTGAAAACAAGCAGACTCTAAGAACAAAATAGTGGGAAGGGAGAAGGGGAGTGGACAAATTGAGTAGAAGGGGTCAAGTGTATGGTGAAGGGTAGCAAACATAATGTAGTATATACAGATACTGATTTCTAATGTTATACACCTGAAATCTATGTAAAGTTGCAAATCATTATTTTAATAAAAAAGATGACTGATGACTTCCTGTTCAAAACAAATCAATAGAAGATTTTGTTTTTTCCCCCAGATTTTACTGTAGTCATCTTTTAACATTTTATTTCTTTTAATCTCCTTTCTCTGTTGCTTCTTAGTCTGAGGATTCTTGCTATACCTTTCCACTGGATCCTTCCATAGTTTCCTCTTCTTAATCTACCTCCTCTCTCCAGGGAATCCCAAGCATTTTTGGTAACAACATCATTCATATGTCAACAATTCTTAAATCTCAGTCCAGTTCTCATTCTGAGCTCCAGAACCTTTATAGCCTGTTTTCTCCTGAACATTTCTCTTGGTGTGGAATATCCTGAGCTAACTAAAATTCAGCATGCCCAACCACCCAAGCTTGTTTCTCCTATGCAACTTTTTTTTTTCTTTTTTGGGTAAATGACATCATGATACCCTGAGACATCCATGACAAAAAACTTGGAATTTTTTCTAATAGTTTCCTAGTTGATTTCTGTGCTTCCAATATTGTTCCTCTATGCTCTCTTTATACAACAACCAGATCTAATTTTAAAGAGTAATTCAGATGATATCAATCCTTTCTTTAAAGTCTCCAGTTACTTTCTATCACAAGTAGAATAAAACCCTAATTTCTTATCATGGGTTATAGACCCCTGTTTGATCTGGTCCCCGCCTTTCTCTCTACCCTCTCTCTCACCACTAACCCTTTTGTTCACTCTGCTCCCATGGGATGGCCTTTTTTCCATCCCTCATCCATCTCAGGGTCTTGTTGCCTGGAATGTTCCAACCCCAGATCTTTGCATTACTTTGAGAGATCTTTCGCATTAGGTTTTCAGTGGTCGGCTCAAATGTAGCATTCATAGTTAGGTTTCGACTGATCATCGTAGTGAGTTCAACATGCTCTCTGCCCACCCTGATTGCTGTTTTATGTCATATAGCTCATTAGAATTTTCACTATCTGAAATTACCTTGTTTATGCTTCATTGTTTGCCACTCTTTCTAGAATGTGTACTCTATGGGAGCAGAGACTTTGCTTTATCACTATATCCCTGTTACTTTGAAGAATACCTGGAATGTTGTGGGTAGCCAATAAATATTTTTTCAATGAAAAAAAAAGATGAAAAATGCCTTTGATTCTTGGGTTCAGCCAGGCTGTTTGCAGTTTCCTGAATTACAACATAATCGAACATTCTATTTTCATTGCCTAGAGTGTTCTTTTTTTTAATCAACTCCTGCTTATCCTCAATACTTCACTCTGTTATGTCCTTTAGGAAGCTGTCTTTGATCTTAAGAGTTTATGGCCAACACCTCTAGTTGACTCCATAACATCATATACATATCCTTATCACAGTGCATATGAATTATCATGACATTTTTGGTTAATGTGTGTCTCCCCCATTAAACTAGTTTCCGGCAGGGTTGTTTTTTTATTGGTGTTCCCAACCCAGAGGGAATACAGAAAGGTACACACGAGGAATTCATTCTTTTGTGGAATTACTTGGTAAATCATGGAACCCTTTGTAATATAAATGAGCTGTCTCTCAAGTTCTTCCCCTGGCCAATTTTGATTTTTAGATACTGAGTTGTTTAAAATATATGAGCACGCACAAACTCACTTATAGGAAAGGCTCATATCTTGGCTAATGTTTTCTATAATAAGAACAATAACTATAATACTACGATTTATTGTGTGTTATATGCCATCATCTCTAACATTGATGATTTTATTTACAAGCAGCTATTCAAAGTGTAGATATTATTATCCTCATTTAATATGTGGAAATGGAGATGCAGAAGTAGTAATCTGTTCAAGTTCATACAGCTAGTAAAACAAAGCTGGGATTTGAATCCAGGGCTCCGCTTTCTACAATAAATCCAAGGTCTTTCTGCTGCACCATGCTGCCCCCTATAGGGCAAGCCCACATTCAGAACTGTTTTTGTTAATATTATTATTGTAATGCTTAAAAAGGGGGTGCTTATGAGCTGCAGAATAAAATAAAAGGTGCTTTGAATGCCATTATTTTAATTGGCTAGAAAAATGGCCACATGTCTCAGGCAAGAGCATCATATTGCCTTTGATTGGTATGCTTTTTCTGTGCTTATAAATGTAAAAGTGTTCTGTAGAAATTTGTGTTAACCCACTCATTTTTTTTTTTATTTATACATGCAAGCTGGGGTACAGGCCAGAGGCATGGGGCGGCGAGAGGGTTCACCAGAGCCAGAGCGGGGAGCAGAACAGGAAGATCAGAAATACACTACTGAGGGGAGCAGCGGGCGAGGCAGGAGAGGTCTGCCGCGCCATGTGGGATTCTCCCTGGCCGGGCGTCGAACTCGCGTCGCCGCTGCCGACAGCTCCACAGTGCAGTGCTTAACCGCTGCGCCACCGGGGAGGCCCCCACTCAAGTTTTTTTGGTTAGCATTTTTCATGTAAACTCAACCTTAATTCCCAAGAGTTAATTGCTGGGCACCTCCAGCTCGACTGTAAGTTGTCTCCTCTCGTTGTATTCAGGATCAGGCCAACCAATTTTTTGGCCTCAGTGTCAGGATTCTAATTTGTCCAAGGTGTTCCATCTCAGGACATTGGTGTCCTGAGGATGGGAAGTTTGCTGTGAACTCTTAGTCACACTGGGACCTACTGCCTGCCTAATTCCTGTCAGGCCCTATTTACTAGTGAGTGGACCTGTTCTCCTTTCTTACTTGGCTTTAGTCAGTTCCCTTGGCGGACCTGGCCTTCACCTGGCACTGCAGCCATCTCTATTCTGCATTTCTGAAGCCTCACCCCTACTCTATGTTGTTTTGTATCTGGAAGCTTGGACAAGAACTGGACAGAATCTATCACCCCTAAATGGTGTTGATGTCAGTTTAGCTTCTGATTCCTTCATTGGCTCTTTATACTTTTATTTATTTTTGTTTTTTTAAGGGTTTATTTATGCATACAAACTGGGGTGCAGGCCAGAGGTGTGGGGTGGTGAGAGGGTTCACCAGAGATAAAGTGGGGAGCAGAACAGGCAGATGACCAAAATACACTGTTGAGGGGAGCAGCGGGCAGGACAGGAGCGGTCTGCTGCGCCATGTGGGAATCTTCCCAACTGCGCATCGAACTCGTGCTGCAGCTGCAGACAGCTTCACAGCGCTGCGCTTAACCCAGTGCGCCACCAAGGGGGCCCTCTTTATACTTTTAGACTCTCACCATAGAACAGTATTTCCTACTGTGCACTGGGACAAATACCTCATCAGTAGAGACAGAACCAAGAATGTATGATTGAAATGTAGAACTTTAGGTCTTATTGCTTACCACTCACTGCTTTTCTTCTGTGCATCTCTGGGGATGGGGATGGGGATGGAAGACAATCTATATGTGATGATGTAGAGCTCATCTTCTTTAGGTTCTGCTCATCTGAGGGGTCGACCAGTTTACTGATGGCTAAGCCAGAATTTGGCTGTTTGTATCTTGCATACTGCAGAGCGTCCATGATCCATCTCATTTCACGCCAAACTTCATCTATTTGCTTTGGAATCAAATGGTAAAAGACTTTAAGGTATCAAACAACAACAATTAAAGTGGAGTAAGTTTCCTTGAAAGTCTAAGGTGATCCATTTTCTACACTGTTGGTTTTGAGCAAGAATAAAATACTTTCAGCATAGGTCTGTTAGGCCAGAAATACTTATAATCTCCTGGGTCTTTCATAATTTAAACTGAGAGGCTATGTTGTTCAGTACAAGTCAGGGAAGACCTGAATTCCAGCTGGGATCCCAAACTCAGTAGCTAAGTAATATGCTTTGGAAAGTCAGCTGACCTCTTTGAGTCTTTGCTGCCTCATTTCTCATAGGACTGCCATGATGATTGGGTGAAATGACAAATTTGAAAGTGCTTTGTGAAACTGTACAGTATATTTCTCACATGTAAGTGCTGCTAAATTCTCGGAATATGTGAACTATTCCTCATTAGAATAGCATAGGGAAGGTATATGATAAAGTTTGAATTTTAGAATACTTGAAATACAGTTTTAGTTCTTATATGTGAACTAGAAAAACAGCATAATTGGAATATTTTGCTAAGCAGGGATTATTGGACCTATTATAACAGAAAGAAATAAGTTTATATATTACATTATTTTCTTACATATAAAATAAGTACTTCTGAAGTATAAAACAGCTTAAACAGTTCTTCAGTAACTTAAATATCCTTATGTTTTTAGGGTAGCTCATTTTAGAGCATTACCATTTTGATTTTTGGGTTAGCAAAGTGATTTTAGAGCAACAGTCATTTCTCTGAAGCCTGCTATTATGAAAGTCACTTATATTTTTGTTTCTATCTCTGCAGATAGCATATGTTCTTCCACAACTTAATAGACACTGGCCAGGAACTTTCTGTTTTTTCTGACTATCTCTAAGGAGGGACTTTAGTTAGACATTTTCTCATGCTATCCAGATAGGGGCCGATGGGATAAACTTTGTATCTAATTTCACTGGGTCCCTTAGGCAAACCACTAACTTTTGGAGTTCATTTGCTCAACTGTAAAAAGAGGACAAGATGATGTCAAAGGTCCCTTCCAGCGGTGATACTTTATGATTTATTTTTAAAGAATATTTGGAAAGTTGGTGTCACTGAGCATCCACATAGAAAGAGTTCACTACCGCTAATTATGGAAATTTTAAAGATAAGGGACTACTCAGTGCTGTTTTATTTTTAAAGTTTCTCTTTTAGGGTTTTAATCTGTACTTAAACCCTATACGCACAGACACGCACGCACGCACGCACGGAATACATACAGATTTCACCTTTGGTGGGATTTTGAAGGAAATGGAAAAGAAATTTAAACAACCTTCCCCTAGAACCCCTTCATGTGAATATAGCTGCTTTTCTGGTTCAACTTTTTGCTGTCCTTCTGTAAATTAGGTGCTAGATCTAGTTGGTGAACTCTTATATTTCCTCATATCACAGATGAGGAATCAATATAAATAGCCACAGGAAAGGAAAATAATTAGATTGTAAGATATCTAAACAGTGGAATAACAGGATATTTAGGTAAGTGAATGATGTAGGTTTACAAAACACTAATTTAGTAACAAAAGTTTTGCTTAAACGACAGTATTTATAGGAAAATTATATATATTTGGTGAAATATAATGTTATTTCTGGGGAACCGTTATGTCTTTATGGCTCTCTATATGATTTAAGCTTTGTTCATTGAAATGTGTATTTTTTTTCTGAGATAGGAAAAAATTAAAATTGAAAAATATCTTGGAAACCCCACTCTTTGAAGAATAGCCGCAAACCTGGTGTTTCCAACAAAGACAGAGTGGTGTCTGAACTGACAGTCTGCCATGCTGCGTGGTAGGCAAGCTGCCGTGTGCCAGCGGATGCCACTGTGTGGTCAGCAGCCGCCTTCCCTTGCTTTGTAGTTGCTTTTGTCCTAGGGTGACAGTATTTACCAGAATATTCAGGGATGGTAATGAAAGCACAAGATGAGATTTAGACATTGTTTGCTTGGCGAGAGGAGCAGGAGGTTGAGCAGGGGGCAGGCCCATGATGAGAAACTGAGCCGTTGTGAAGGGAGAACTCTGAAGCTCAATGTGTAAAGACAAAGTGGGAGTCCCAGATGAAACTCAGACACATGACCTTGATGGGATTGTTATTCTCTCATCCTGCCTTTATCGGTCATATCTCTTGCAGCATACCCCTGTCTCAAGGCTATTTTGAATGTACTACATGACTGTGGACCGTTTCCACAGTGCCTGCTGAGGACTGAGCCCCTTGGCTGTGCAGAGTAGTTACTCAATAAATGATTGCTCAGTAAATTAATGGTTACCTAATTCTCTAGGTCTCTACCCTTGAACAGAGTTATTATGAAGAGTAAGTAAGATAATGTAATTTAGTGTACTTTGTAAACTATAAAGTTTTGAGTTGTTATCATGATGATCATGAATATTATAGTGGTCTGAATGTTCTTTCCCAAGAGACCTCACCATGTCTTAATCTTTGGAATTAAAGAGTAAACATTACATTATGTGGCGCAAGATGTGATAAAATTAAGGATTTTGAGAGGAGGAATTTATCCTGGATTATCTGGGTGGGTCCTAATTTCAATGATAAATGTCCTCAGAAGAGCTTTATTTTAAGAGTGAGCCAGAGAGAGATTTGGCAGATGGAAGAGAAGGAGACTATAAGGCCACAGAAGTGAGATTGAAGTGATGTGGCTACAAGTCCAAGAATGCCCAAATCCCTAGAAGCAGATGAGACTGAGACGAGATTCTCCGATAGAGCCTCCAGAGGGAGTGTGGCCCTATAAACACTGTGATTTCAGATTTCTGTCCTCCAGAATCATGAAAGAATAACTTTTTGTTGCTTTAATGCTGTCTGGTTTGTGGTAATTTGTTCCAGCAGTCCTGGGAAACTAATAAAATTTTTAATAATAATCTACTTACTCTTTTTGGGTAAGATTGTTTCATTCATATTGCTGAGGATGAATAGTAAGATTTAGTGCAGAGATTGTTAAAATTACACTGGTCAACATTGAGATTGGTACTGACTTAAAAAGGCCCTAATCTGTAGTATCTTGGCGTGCTAAACATGAATATAACCCTGAAAATTTTTTATTAGCTCTCGTTTTGAAGATATTTCATATAATTCATTTTATATGTTTCACTGTGTAAATTTATCCAGTAGGACTGCAACAACATCCTAAATCAGCCTAGAATGATGGAATATTGCATCACATTGCATAATACCATCATGGACACATCATCCAGAGTTGACTGCATCATTTTCTGATGCAATACAATATTACTGCCAGGTGGCTGCTGAAGTAAGCTGACGTCAGCAATGCACTATAGAAAGCCCTGTCAGAAAGGTTGAGCATTGAAAAGATTTCAGACTTTGTGTGAGACAGTTTAAGCTACTGTTCCATAGAACTGTTATTATTTTATCCATTTAGGCACAATACAGAACAGTAATGCCTCAAAAGTGTGTTAATAGCGTGGATAATTTCTGCTCTATTTGTGGGGAAGTGACATTTGCCAACGAGAAGAAAAGTATCACTTCTCAAGTGAAGAAGGCTTATCATCTTGACTTTGGATGCAAGGTTGGTGACCAAGACAACCCTTGGGCCCCACATATATGCTGTGCTGTATGTACAACACAGCCCTCACAGTGGTTCAGTGGTAAAAGACCATCAATGCCATTTGCAGTCCCCATGGTGTGGAGAGAACCAAGCAACCACATAAAAGACTGTTACTTCTGCTTGGTTCCTCCTCTTTCAGGTGGAACAGCGAAGCAAAAGAAGTTGGGAAGAGTCTACCCAAACATTCCGTCTGCATTGAGACCAATTCCACATGGTGAGGGACTTCCTATTCCAGAACCTCCAGCAGAATATTCTCTTGATTCATATGAGGACAAGGGTGAGCTTACCTGTTCTTCTCCTGTTCTATCAGCATGCAGTGATCCAGATTTTCACTGTGGCACATCATCAGCCCCACACAGAGTAACAAAGGAAGAACTAAATGACCTGGTTCATGATTTGGACTTATCCAAGAACTAGGAAGAATTGCTAGGATCAAGACTCCAACAATGGAATCTTCTAGAAGAAAATGTCACAGTTACTTTATATCGAAAGCGCTACCAGCAGTTGGAGCCTTTCTTCAGAAAGGAAAGTGCTCTGGTATTCTGTTCCGATATTGAGGGCCTCATGAATGCCTTAGAAATCAGTCATGACCCACAATAATGGAGACTATTTCTAGACTCTTTGAAACTGAGTCTAAAGGCTGTGCTTTTGCACAATGGAAATTGTGTTCTATCTATTCCAGTAGTGCATGCTGTCCACATGAAAGAGACATATAACTTAAAGCAGCTACTGAATTCCATTGAGTGTAACAAGTACAGCTGGCACGTCTGTGGTGATTTGAAGCTAGTTGCCCTTTAAATGGGACTGCAGCAGGGATATACAAAATACATGTGTTTCTTATGTGAGTGGGATAGCCAAGCAAGTGAATTGCACTACTTGCGGAAGGAATGGACTTGCAGACAAAATGTAGCAGTTGGAGAGAAGAATACCCAGCACCCAGCTCTGGTCGAGGCTCACAAAATCCTGCTACCACCCCGTCACATCAAACTAGGTTTGATGAAGAATTTCGTGAAAGCCATGGACCGGACCTCGCCAGCTTTCCGATACCTGCACGAAAAATTTCCTCGACTCAGCAAAGCAAGGATTAAAGAGGGAGTTTTTGTGGGCTTCATATTCGAGAGCTCTTCAAAGATGACTGGTTCAACAACTTGCTGCAAGGTGATGTGAAACAAGCATGGAATGCTTTTCGCCTGGTGTCTACAAACTTTCTTGGGAATGTTAGGGCAGAAAACTTCAAGGAGCTAGCGGAAAACATGCTGATGCAGTATCAGAAACTTGGCTGCAATATGTCTCTAAAGATCCACTTCCTTCATTCCCATCTGGATTTCTTCCCTGAAAACTGTGGTTTGGTTAGTGATGAACATGGCGAACATTTTCATCAAGACATCGCATCAATGAAACAAAGATACCAGGGAAAATGGCCCACTACTATACTGGCTGACTACTGCTGGACACTCCCCAGAGATGCTCCTGAACAGCTGTACAAGCAAGCGAAGAAATCTAAGAAGTAGTCTATGACTTGATTTTTTATAGGTATTAACCATAGGCCTATTACTATTGGCATGCATTTCATGATGTAAACATCAATTTATTGCAGATTACAAAAAAACTAGCGCCAAAATTAGAATTTGACTGTCATAATTCATGTTGAGCACATACAAATTGATAGGAAATGACTAATTTTATTTCAGTAACATGACTTTTGTAAAAATTTGTTGACCAGTGTTATGTATAGAAACAATGTTGACGTCTTAATTTTTCTCAGTGGTGAAGTGAAGAAGTACTAATGAGAAATGAAAAACAGGTACAGGAGGCCTGTGAACTCGGTTTAAGAGACTTTGCTAAGTAGCTCTAAAAGAGGTGCAATTTTCACCCATTTTACCTTATACTGTTGATCTAAAAATAACTGACAACATAATCCCCCTGATTTTAAGGTCCAAATTCAGCTTCTAAAGACTTGCTGACATATTTTTAAAAAGAAAGACCATGAACTCTCTAGGACTGTTGGTTAAAAGTTCTGCATCCATTTCTCACTCTGACCTTAAAAATTTTTGGTTTTCATCCCATAAATTATACGCCTTTCTCTGTACTCAGGCAAGATAATATTTTTATTAAAATGTAAAGGTGATTGGTTTTCTCACAGCACAGTTACAAGGTGCTTGAGGGGATGATAGATTGGCTATATTTAATGAGCTGTGTTTCTATAACAGCTTAGGAGCATTTGAAGCATTACAGTATATAAATTATAGCCTAATTGCCCTTTAGGCTTTAGCAGCTCAAAATATGCCAAGCTCCAAGTCTCTACAACTTGACATTTCTGCTGCGTGTGCTGTCTGTAAAGCCTGTATACCTTATCTGTGATTTTCTACACCTCCCCGGCCCAGCCCGCCCCCTCTCTGGCTGCACTCCTTGGCTTCTTTTCCTCACTGTATTTACATAGACTCCCTTGCTCTTTACAATGTTTGGTTTGTGTAGTGACTTCAACACTGTCTTAGATCTGGAATCATACAAATGCTCTCACGGCTGGCGGTCGCCTCTGCCGGTGACGGTGTGTGGTGGGCCGAGCTGTGAACACCAGTGGGTGAGTGGCTGCAGCTGGTTTTTATTCTGAGGTAAAGAGATCGAGAAGCCCACCGTAGATAAGGCGAGAGATGATGTTGTCTCTGACCCGTGAAGATATCAGGTTGGTTGGAGCAAGCTGTCCATGGAAGGCTGTGGATGCAGGGAGGTGGTCTGGTTTTACCCTGGCTGAGAAGTTATTTTTTGAATCTTCTGGGAATTGGCTGTTATCCAAGTCTACGTGTACCTGGCTGACTGGAAGGAGAGTATGTAGAGGGGGTTCTCAGGTTTCTTGCTTTGGAAGACCAGAGAAGACTAGAACTTTGAAGAATTCCTGGCTTGGCCTGGCCTGCCTTTATCCATTCCACTTAAGAGTATGATGAAAGGAAAAGAGAAAAAGGCAGTGGAGCCCTAGACTAAGTGAAAAAGCAAGGAGCCAGGAACTCCTGGAGGGGTTTGAGATTATGACAAACTCAAGAAAGTTAGCCCCCTTGTTGAATGAACATACTGGATTCAGGGAGGCTTACGTGGAATGAAGCAGAAACAGAACCTAGAAGCATGGTTGCAAAAGTGCTTCTCTAAACATATTTATGGTTGCTGAATCATAAAATGTTAGATCCAGCCAGGCCCTTAGGGTCATCTACTCCATTGTTTTCATTTTACGTATGAGGAAATTGAGACCCCCAGAGAGCAAATGAATTGCTTGATCCTCCAGAGTTTATCAGAATTAAAATGTATGCTAATTGACGTCTTCTCATTAATCTTAATATGCTCCACTGTCACTTTTACTGAGTTCAGAAGATAAGCCAGTTTTTCATATTCTTCTCATACTTCATTCTGCTTCCCCCCCTATATGTTCCATTTTTACTGGAAATAAAATAAATGATGTAAACATTTTGAATTTTAAATACTATATGCTCAGGTTAAGAGAGCAAGTAATTTTTTGAAAGGTTTATTTTTTTGTCTGAGATGTCACCAAAGACATGGGTGAAAGAAGTAAAATAATCCTTAAGATTTGTTGGCTAACATGCAAAAAAATGAAACTAGACTACTACCTCACACCCTGCACAAAAGTCAACTCAAAATGGATAAAGGACCTGGATGTAAGACCTGAAACCATAAAATGTATAGAAGAAAATATAGGCAAAACTCTACATGACATACATCTCAGCAAAATCTTCAAAGTCTCATCCCTCAAAGCGAAGGAAGTGAAAGACAAGATAA
>PVIJ01008833.1:0-71129 GCA_004024925.1 Scalopus aquaticus
AAGGCCCTGGCCAATCCCATTGATCACAGACCCTGGGCCAAGGCCCTGGCCAATCCCATTGATCACAGACCCTGGGCCAAGGCCCTGGCCAATCCCATTGATCACAGACCCTGGGCCAAGGCCCTGGCCAATCCCATTGATCACAGACCCTGGGCCAAGGCCCTGGCCAATCCCATTGATCACAGACCCAGGGAGTGGCCCCTGGCCAATACCACTGACTGCAGACCCTGAAGGAGGGCACTGGTTAACACCACCAATCATAGACCCTGGTGGAAGTACCTGGCCTATGCCACTAACCACAGATGCAGGATGAAAGCACTGGGCCATGCCATTGATTGCATACCCGGGGGAGAGGGTCTGAGCTTCACTGTTGACCGTATAATCTGGTGGAAGGCAGGAGGCCACACAACTGATCGTGGATGCAAGAGGAACACTCTTGCCCATGTCCCTGATCACAGACCCTGTACTAAGGCTGGGGGCCATGCCACTGGCCGCGGTGCCTGGGTCCATGGCTACGGCCATCTTACTGGCTGCAGACCCTGACGCAAGATCACTGGCTTTGCCCAACACAGGCTCCTGGCCGACAGCATTGGATTGTTGGTAAATGGCTGTGCCAGTGGTGGACACAAGAGAATGCTGGTGGTCCAGGTGGACTGGGAGGTCACCACTGACCTGAGACATGCTCGGACACACACCAGCCAGAGGAAAACTGGATGAACTCATGTCAATTCCATCAGACCCTGAAGCCCAAGGGAACCTGGGACACATCGCTGAGACTTGTTCAGGAGCCAAAGGGGCACCTGCCACAGGGGCCTGGGACGTGATGGGAAGCATGCCACCTGCCACCTGAGATTGGCCTATACCAGTCACCACATTTCTCTGGCACACATTCCTTGTCACGCCAGGGGACGTGGGTCCCTGAGACCCACTCAAGAGCATGCCAGCCGTCAAGGTCCCCTGAGACAGATCGGGGAGCATGCCAGCAATTGTGGCACCATGGGACATGCTGGCAGTCAGGCCTCTGAACAGAATCTCTTGGGACACACCAGATGGCTGGCCTAGACAAGACTCCTTCCCACTGGCCACAGAAGCCTGACAGAGATTTGGGACTGCAACAGTGACTGCAGAATGTTCAGTTACGCTTGTGTGCCCCATGACAGCATCTGGCTGATGAAACTCCAAGGACAGCTCACTGAACTCAGGGGCCTGGAGGTTGGAGGTGACCCCACTGACCATCAGAGGACTTTTACATGTGTTCACCCCAGTGCTCACAGAGGGCTGGCTCAGACCCTGGGCCATGCTTCTAGTTGCAGAAGGATATGACCTGCTGGAGCTGACTTCAACCAGAAAGGATGGCTGATGCTGTTGCCAGGTCATGGAACTAGCCCTTGATGACAGATTTGAGCCCACCTGAGGGGCCACGCTTGGCTGTCTGAGAGCACGACCCATGCCACTAACCACAGAAGGCTGGGATACCCTGGAGGTCAGCTTAGTGGTTACAGGTGGATGGACAAGCCGTGGGGACCCCCTGCTGGCCACAGGCGGCTTGGCCAGGCTGTATGTCACCCCACAGGCCATGGTTGGGTAGCCTAGGCTAGGGGCCACCCCACTGGCCATAGATGATTGGACTAGGCTAGGGAATACCCTACTGGTCATGGATGGCTGGGAAAGACTGGGCATCACCCCACTGACCATGGATGGGTGGCCTAGGCTGGGCGCCACACCACCAATCACAGATGGCAGGGTTAGGCTGAGGGTCACCCCATCAGTCATAGATGGCTGACCTAGATGAGGGACTATCCCAACAGTCATAAATGGCTGGGCTAGGCTAGGTGGCATCTCACCAGTCACAGATGGCTGAACTAGGTTGGGGGCCATCACACTAATCATAGATGGCTGAACTAGATGGGGGGTCACCCCACTCATCACAGATGGGTGGGTTAAGCTGGAGACCACCCCATCAGTCTTAGGTGGCTGAGCTAGGATGGGGGCCACCTCACCAGTCATAGAGAGTTGGGCTAGGCAGGGGACCACCCCACTGGTCACAGATGGCTGGGCTAAGCTGGAAGCTACCCCACCACTCACAGATGGTTGGGTTAGACTGGGGGCCACCCCACCAGGCACAGGGAGCTGGGCTAGACAGGGGGAAACCCCACTGGTCACAGATGGCGGGGCTAAGCTGGAAGCTATCCCACCACTCACAGATGGTTGGGTTAGACTGGGGGCCACCCCACCAGGCACAGGGAGCTGGGCTAGACAGGGGGAAACCCCACTGGTCACAGATGGCTGGGCTAAGCTGGAAGCTACCCCACCACTCACAGATGGTTGGGTTAAGTAGGAAGCTACCCCACCACTCACAGATGCCTGGGCTAGACTGGGTGTCACCCTACTGATCACAGATGATTGGGATAAGTAGGGGGCCAACTCACTGGCCTTAGATGGTTGGGCTATGGTGGGGTTTACCCCACTGGTCACAGATGGCTGGGCAGGGCCTGAGCCAACCTCACTGGTACTTGTCTGATTTCCACTGGGGGGCACCCCACTAACTCCTGATATCTGACTTAGGCTGAGAGCCACCCAACTGGTCTCTGAAGACTGGTCTGGACAGGGGACCCCCTTACTGGATATAGATGGATTGGATAGATCTGGGGTCACCTTAATGGCCATATAAGGCTGGTCTAGGGCGGGGCCCACCTTACCAGTCACTGGCTGGTATAAGCTTGTGGTCAATCTGCTGTCCACAGAGGAGTGCTGCTGTCTGCTAGGGACCAAATTACCCAAAGACAAACTTCTCCTCAGCCCCGTCTTACAGGGGCCCTGGGAAAAGCTCTTCTCCCAGCCCACAGAACATTGATCTGAGCCTATGTTTATGTCATATTGATCAGTAGAGCCCCAGTGGACACTGAAGGTCACACAACTCGATACTAAATTGTGGGTCAGAATCGGGATCATGTCTGAGGATGGACAAGACTGGTGGTGGAGAGAGGGGATCACAGTCCTGTGGCCCCCTCTCTCAGCCACTTCCCCTTCCCTAGGCCTCTGGACCTTTCCTAGGGCCCCTGGAGTGAGAAGACTTTCCAGCTGCAGGTTCCTGTCCAGGCTGGCCTCCCAGGACCCCTCCTCTACCAGGTCGACCGCAGTCAGGCCAGTCACAGATGTGGTGGAGGGGCTGCGTGAGCAGCAGCTCCGCACCGAGCTCTGGGAGTTGGTCACATTTGGGCTATGGGCCGTGGAGCCCTGGGAGAAGCTTCGGGTCAGGTCACTTCCTGAACCCTGTGGCAAACTGACCATGAGTTCACTGAGTATGTGGTCAGGCACGTGGTCTTGGGGGCATTTGGGGCCTGGAACGGAAGCCCGCATCCGATTCTTCCCTTGCCGGGATGGAGCTGCCCGGGAAAGTGTGGGCACTAACCTGCTGCCTGCTGAGGCTTGGAACAGGCTGGGACCTATCTGACTCTTCAGGGCACGGTGATGGTCAGAAGCCATGGAGACGGGTAGGACACTGGGGCTTTTGTCACAGGCCGTGGAGGCCTGTGGTTGGGTTAGGAGTACTTTGCTCTCCTTCCCAGCCTGTGGTGGACTTGGAGTCACCTTATTGTTTATCTCCCTAGAGCCCACACGGGCCTGCTTATGATTTGGGGGCTGGGTACTCTGCACGGTCCCCTCAGGGGCCATGGGTGGCTGTTGTGGACCCTTGGCCACCGAGGTTCGACACACATTGGCAGGCCGACACCAGCAATCAGCCCCCCCGGAGCCTACTGTACACTGGTGGGTATGGGCAGATCTCCCGCTACCCGAAGTGCCAGGAAGTTTACCTGGGGTCCCCCTACTTGCTCCAGACGACACCCATGGATGTGGGGCCACCCTGCTGACCACTTGTGGCTTATGCGATCTTGGTCCTGGGCTACTAGTCATTGATGGATGGCTGGTACTTGGGCCCACCCCATTGGCAATGAGAGGCTGCCACAGACTGGGAGGAGGCTGTGGGTGTGGTGATTTGGGCAATTTGGGTCCCGAATCCCTTGCCAATTTGCTGACCCCAAGGGGCAGGTACACATTTTTCTCATTGACCTCAGGGCTCAGAAACAGGTTTGAAAAGGAGACCTTGTGGGGCCTTGTCTCCCATGACAAAGTGGGGCCCCAGGTGGTGATTGGGGGACACCGATGGATGGTGGTGATTATGCTACCAAGGGAGGAGGCACACAAGGAGACCACTGACCAGCAGGATGACCCCACAAGCATGACCCCATCCCCCATCTCCGCCAAGAGCCCAGTGTGCCAGCCTTGGATGCAACCCTCCCAGGCCCCATCTTGGGGAACCCTGACCTTGCTGGGCTGAGGTCTCACAGGACACAGGGTGGGCCCCGACTGGTTCCCCCTGTAGTCCACCTCCAGCTGGGTCGGCATCACAGTCATTCCACTTCCAGATTTTGAGGTGACCTTGGGGAGTATGACTCCAGTCCTCAGGGCTGCCTGAGACAAAGACTGGCCCAGGACAGCCCCCAGCTCGCCCTGGCACAAGGCCTGGCTCAGGGCCGCTCGCTCCTCCTCCGTCAGGGCTTTGCCGAGCACATCGGCCAGTTTTCCTTGCATGGCCTTGGTCAGTTCTGCCCGCAGCTCGCCCCTGGACAAAGCACGGGACAGGGCGATGCCCAGGTCGCCCCAGGACAGTGCTTTCACCAGCGCCAAGCCCAGCATGCCCTGGGGCAAGGCCTTGGGTATGGTGCTTGTCAGGACTTCCTTAGACAGAGCCTGGTTCAGGGCCGTCCGCACTTCCCCCTGAGACAGGGCTTTGGCCAGCAGGGTGCGGAGGTCCTCCTGGGAGCCCAGCACAGTCGCCAGCTCAGCACACAGAGAGGCGAGTTGGGAGGCCGCGAGCTCCTCTTGGCAGGGTATGGCTGGTCCGGCTGCGGGGGACTGGGCCCGGGCCGTCCCACTGTCGCCCCAGGGTTCCACATTGCAGGTGGGGTGACCAGCCGATGCCAGCAGTGGCACCAGCATGCTCTGGGTCTCAGAGGCCCCTTGGCGTGGGCCCTGAGTGGCTCTGGCCTGCATGTAGCTGTGGACTGGGAGCTGGGTCAGTTTATCATCCAACTTGGCTTGGGGCAGAGAGCCCATGGTGCCAACAGGCTGGTGGGGCTGGGTGGAGGTCTTCAATCCAACCAGAAGAGACTGAGACTCGGTCTTGCTGCTCAGCTCAGCAGCCTGGTGGGCTGCATAGAGGCACTTGGCTGTTTCGGTGACCAGCTGGGCCTGGGACTGTGCCTTGGTCAGGCATGTGCCCAGGCGTGCCAGGGATGGGGCCTTGGCCAACTTGGGGGGCATGTGTCCCTGAGACTGCACCTTGGCTAGACATGCTCCCAGAGGTGACTGGGCCAGGGCAGTGGCCAGCTTGGTCGATGGATGTCCCTGGGATAGGACCTTGGTCAGTTCAGCGAGTGGATGTCTCTGAGAAACGGTTGTGGTCGGACATGTGGCCAGCTCTGCCTGGGGCCGGGTCTTGGCTGGGCAAGTAGTCATCGGTTTCTGGGGCGGGATCGCAGCTGTGTGTGTGTGTGCAGGTACAAACACCTGGGATTGGACCTTCACGACATCAGTCTTCAGGAGTGCCTGTGAGGATGACTTCCTTCCTTCAGCCACTTTTCCCCAGGGAGAGGCCCTAGTCGTGTGCATTGCCACAGAGGTGTTAGACACCGTTTTTACTTGTTTCTGAGGAAAGGCCTTGCCTTTTTCAATTTCCAAAGGAGACGTGGCTGGAGTCTTGGAAGTGCCAGCCCCCAGCTGGGGTGAGGTGCCATATTTCACTTTCCCTTCTGTCAGGCATGAGTGGGATGAGATCTTGGTCATCCCTGCCACCTGCCTGGCAGTCCCCACAGACTTAACCTTTGGGCCATTCAGACAAGTATGGGATGAAGTGTTGGGAATTCCACCTGCTGCTGCAGGCGGAGTCTTTGGATTTCCACCCGTTGGAGGGGGCATGCACAGGGTCCTGAGGATGGTAGCCATCGAACGCAGCTGGGCTGGGGTCTTGGTTATCACGGCTGCCAAGCGTGTCTGGGGAGGGGCCTTGGTCTGCAAGGGCCCTGCAGTTGCCTGAGGTGGGGTCTTGGTTATTGTGGCTGCTCTGCCTGTCTGTGCTGTGGTCTTGGCCGGTGTGGATACCAGGCGAGTCTGGGCTGGAGTCTTGGCCATCCCAGTCACCGGGCATGTCTGGGGTGGGGTCTTGGTCATTGTGGCTGTGGGGCGTGTCTGGGGTGAGGGTTTAATCATCGAGGCTAATAGGCATATCTGGGGTGGGAACTTGGTCACCACGGTTGCTGACCGAATCTTGGCTGAAGTGTTGGTCATCGAGGCTATTGGTTGCATCTGAGCTGGATTTTTGGCCACTGGGGTCACTGGACAGGGCTGAAGAGGCACTTTGGCCATTGTGGGTGGTGGGGATGTATGAGGAGGAGTCTTGGCTGTTGTCATCTCGGGCACTGGGCATGGCAGGGTTGGGATCCTGTTCATCATGGCTGCCAAGCATGACTGGAACGGAGTCTTGGCCATTGTGGCTGGTGGACATGTCTGGGGTGGGGTCTTGGTCGCTGTGGCTGGCGGGCACGTCGGGAGTGGGGTCTTGGTCACTGTGGCTGGCGGGCATGTCTGGAGTGAGGCCTTGGTTATTGTTATCATGGTCACTGGGCATGGCTGGGGTGGGGTCTTGGCCACTGGGTATGTCTGGAGGGGCGTTTTGGTCACTGTTACTGTGGGCGCTGGGCTTGACTGGGCTGGGGTCTTGGTTATCACAGGTGCTGGGTCTTTCTGGGGAGGGGTTTTGACTTCTGATCCCATGTGGGTCTTGAGCGTTCCGTGAACTGCCTGCATGTACTTTCCAGTTGGTGGTGGCCCAGAGGTTCCTGCCTTGTTTGCTTTGGAACTTACTTGCTTGGTCTTCACCATGTCCCCTTCTACATGGTGGGCAAGGCAGGCATTTCTGATGGTTCTTGTCAGCAGGCACTTTGTTTCTGAATCTGGAAGCCTGATGGTGATGGTCTGATGCGGCAGGAAGGTGGCACCAGCACCTCCAACAGCACAAGGGGCCTGCATGCCTGGCTGTGGAGTATGCTGGGGCTGTGGCGGGGTCGTCTGGGGGGTGCAGGTGTCCAGAGTGTCAGCGGAAGGGAATTGGGTCTCCTTGCTTACCATGGCAGGCTGGGCCAGAAGGGACTTACCCTCTTCCGGAGGCTGGAAGCGCACTTGCTGTGGAGGGTGGTAGGGGATGTCTCCCTCCTCCGTGCTTGCTTTCTTCCCCACTGTCCTGCCCGACCGGAGGAGGCGCCTGGTGTTGAAGCGTCGCCAGGCCTCCTGGATGGACTTAGCTGCCATCATCTGCGAGGTCAACTTCTGTCGAAGCTGGTACCCCCTCCAGCTGGCTTGGATGAGGGTGGCTGCCCGGGATAGCATCATGTCCATCTCGTCCACCAGGATGTTCTTGAAGGCCTGGCTCTCGACCACAGCCCGGAGGCGAGGGATATGGTGAGACGTCTTCTTGTCTGTGGCCGGCTTTTGCACAGCGGTCTCCTTGGACACCGATGGCTTATGCTGGGGATCTGGATTCAGTGTCTCTGCTTTGTCTTGGACATCAGGGGTATGTTGGGGCTGGTAGGAATTCTGCTCATTGGGTGACAACGGTCGCTGTGTTGCTTGCTGCATTGTCTTGGTTCCTAGGAGGGTCAGCTTTGCCTGTGGGGAGCAGCCGGGAGGGACAGTCAGGAAGCACAAACTGGCAGACAGTTGGTATCAAAATGGGTAAAGCACTTGCCCTGGAACCTACATCTTCTCCTGGCAATTAACAATCTCCTGCCACTCCTCTGCAGGCACTCTCTCTCTTGGTCACCTGCCCAAATGACCTCTGGCACACCTCCCTCATTGTCCTGTGACCACTTCAACAGTGGCACCCACAGCATGTTCTCACCTGAAGTCCCAAACACCAATGCTTTTCAAACTCTGTTTCTGGAAAATACTTGAGTACAGCACTGATAACACTATCTTGGAAATTTCCTGTGTGTATGGTCTGTGTGTGTAAGATTGTGATTTGACTTTCCACACTGTGAATTCCTGGAGGACAAGAACCAAATTTCAGTCTTTACTGAAACAGGCCATCTCAGTCAAGGCCTGGCTCCAGACTGTGAATGGGTGGGTGGCTAGCTTGACTGATAAATGAATGGGTAAGTGGACTGCAAGTTGGATGGATATATGGATGCATGACTAGATATTGAATGGATAGATCAATGAATGAATGATTGGTAGGCAGGTTGGAGGATAGATGAAGTGTTGGGTAGAGGAATGGATGATGAGTAAATGCAGTTAATGAATGAAATGATGAACAGATTAATAACTGAGGAAATGGATGGATGGATGGATGGATGGATTGATGGATGGATGAATAAGAGGGTAAAGAGATGGATGGGTGGGTGGATAGATAAATGAATGGATAAATATGTGAACAGACTGATGGATAAGTGAGTGGGTGGATAGATAAAAAAGTGAATGCACTGACGGTGGGTGGGTGGGTGGATGGCTGGGTGGGTGGTAAGTTAATGGGTGAATGGACAGATAAATAAATGAACTGACTGATTAGAATGAATAGATGGGTAAATAGAAAATAGAAAGTAGGGAAATAGAAAAATGGGTGGATGAGTGGGTAAATGGATAGGTGGATGGAGGGAAGGAAGGAGAGAGAGAGGAAGAAAGAGATAAATGGATGGATAAACAAATAAATGGAAGGAGGGAGAAATGGATGGATATACAAGTGGGTAGGTGGATGGATGGGAAAAATACAAATAGGTAAATGGTTGTGTGAAGACAGTTGAAGGAATTGGTGAAGAGATAAGTGAAAAGGAGTTGAACTGATGAATGGATGGATGGCTCAGTGAAAGGATGGTGGACATTTAATAGATGATGGATAGATAACTGGCAGCCAGAGGACTGGGTGGAAGGAAGAATGAGGGGTGACATGGCTTTCAGAAGTACCTTGGTGCACAGAATAGGGATGCTGTCAAGCATCTCTGATACATAACGAGGAGCATAAGACCCTCATTTGGATAATAAGAGGGTAAATAGATGGATGGGTGGATGGATGGATAAATATGTGAACAGACTGATGGATAGATGAGTGGATGGATGGATAAAAAAGTAAATGCACTTCCCAGCTTGCTGGACCAGCCTCTCCCCCTACTTCATCATCACCATACTTTGGGGGTGGGGGGGTTATAAAGTTGGAGGAGAAGATGTAATCTCAGAAGCTAGATTGCAAGAGGAAGCAGCCTTCATCCCTTCAGCTGAAGTGTTGCAATATACAGCAACACTGCCCTACGCTGGCTCTGTCCTCAAGACAAAACAGGAAGAGATGGCAAAGGCAAAAATGCTATATTCTCAAAAAAGCAAAACTAAACTTTAAGGTTCACAAAGCTAAGTGTATGTGGAAGTTTATTCCAGTGTAATAGAAATAAAACAACTGGAAATAACCAACAAGGTAACTGCTAGGGGGTCAGCTGTATGTGCATAAAGAGGGATATGCAAGGATGTTGATCACTTTATTGTTTAGAAAAAACTGGAAATGACCCAAATCCTTGTGGCAGGTGACTCAAATGCATCAACAGAACATTCATAGAGTGTTATCCTGCCCAACCATTAGAAATGGTGTCCAGGTCTACAAGAATGGTTAAAATTAAGATGGACAGATCACAACCACTTTTAGAACTTGTCTGGCAGTATCTTAAGGTGACCATCAGTTCAACCCTGTCAAATAAACTCAGAGATCCAGTGTTACAATCACCTCTAACCAGAAACCATCCAAGTACCCATCAACAGAAGAATAGATAAACCAACTGCATATTAATCAGTACATCGATGTAAGTAGCAACAGAAATATTGACTTGGTTTTTAAGTCATTGAATCCCATTTGACACAACAATGAAAATGAACTAAAGAATACAGATGAATCTCATACATTGAGTGAAAAAAGTTGACATAAAAGAGGTCAAATTGATTACTGTGATTCTAGCAAACAGTAGAAATCAATCTCTTATTAGAAGTCAAAGCAGAGACTGCCTCTGTAGTGAGTGACTGGGAGGGGGCCTAAGGGGTTTCAAGGTGCTGGCTACATGGCTTGCTCAGATTGTGAAAATCCAGCCTGGGTGTTTATCTCTCTGCATGACCTTGATATAAAGGCCAAAATTTTTAAGTGATGCTAAGGAATACATAATGAGGTGAACAAAAGATCATAGCAGAATCTTAAATGAAAAACACAAGTTGCAAAGCCACACATACCATATGACTTGACTTTTAAAAAAATATTCTGTGCAATCACACATACTGGAATATGCTAAGAGAAATCTGGAGGCATGAACATCAAATTGACAAATGTATGTGGTGTGCATACATGTATATGTGTGTGAGAGAGACTGGGTGAAGGGTGGACCCATGGGAGATTTTCATAAACAAAATTTTAATTTTAAAATCTAATCAGGGGGCTCCCTGGTGGCGCAGCGGTTAAGCGCTGCGTTGTGGAGCTGTCGGCAGCGGAGATGAGAGTTCGACGCCCGGCCGGGGAGAATCCCACATGGTGGGGCAGACCTCTCCTGCCTCGCCTGCTGCTCCCCTCAGCAGTGTATTTCTGATCTGCCTGTTCTGCTCCCCACTCTGTCTCTGGTGAACCCTCTCGCCGCCCCACGCCTCTGGCCTGTACCCCAGCTTGTATGTATATATAAATAAATCTTTAAAAAAAAAATAAAAAAATAAAAAAAAGTAAATAAAATCTAATCAGGGTCTCCCTGGTGGGGCAGGGGTTAAATCTCAGCACTATCAAGCTATCCGCAGCCACTGCAGGACTAGTTCGATCCCCAGCCAGGGAGTTGACCCACATGGTGCTGCAGACCTCTCTTGTCTCACCTGCTGCTCCCCTCAGCAGTGTATTTCAGTGGATCTGCCTGTTCTGCTCCCTACTCTGTATCTGGTGAATCCTCTAAACTCCCCACACCTCTGGCCTGCACCCCAGCTCTCACTTGCATAAATAAATAAATCTTAAAAAATAATAATATAAATAAAAATAAAAATCTAATCAAAGTGGGGGTCTCCCTGGTGGCACAAAGGGTTAATTCTCAGCACTACTGAGCTATCATCAGCCACTGAAGCACAAGTTCAATCCCCAGCCAGGGAGCTTCCCACTTGGTACAGCAGACCTCTCCTGTCTCGCCTGCTGCTCCCCTCAGCAGTGTATTTCAGTCAATCTGCCCGTTCTGCTCCCCACTCTGTCTCTAGTGAATCTTCTCACTACCCCCCACCACACCTCTTGCCTACACCCCAGCTTGTATGAATAAATAAATCAATCTTTAAAAAATATAGACTAGGGCCTCCCTGGTGGCGCAGTGGTTAAGCACAGCGCTGTGGAGCTGTCGGCAGCGGCAACGCGAGTTCGACGCCCGGCCAGAGAGATTCCCACATGGCGTGGCAGACCTCTCCTGCCTCACCCGCTGCTCCCCTCAGCAGTGTGTTTCTGTCCATCTGCCTGTTCCGCTCCCCACTCTGTCTCTGGTGAACCCTCTCGCCGACCCACGCCTCAAACCTGTGCCCCAGCTTGTATGCATAAATAAATAAATCTTTAAAAAAATAATTAAAAATAAAAATAAAAAATATAGACTAGTACCTAAAAACAGGTTAATCACAAAAACACAGCAAATATTGTTTTAAATGGTATAATCCTGAAGTCATTTTCACTCCCACTGCAGAGGAGGGCAAAAATCATTTTTGGTGGTTATAGAAAAATCATCATTTCTGGTAGTTATAGCAAAAATGAGGTGAGGAAGACCTGAATAATCTATGTGAATATTTGAAAATGAGTGTTCAGTTGGAGTTGTCTACCTCAGAGACCCAAGAGTTTATATCTCCCTTCTCTTCTAAGGCTGACAGCTTTTCTGTATTTGAAGCAAAACCAGCTGGAAGTGGAATGGGGAAAAAAACACCATTCATAGGGCCTCCCTGGGGACACAACAGGTTAAGCATAGTGCTGTGGAGCTGTCAGCAGCTGTGGGCCAGTTCAATGAGCCCCCCCACAGGGGAGATTCCCACATGGCACAGCAGATCTCTCCTGCTTCGCCCACTGCTCCCCTCAGCAGTGTATTCAGTCGATCTGCCTGTTCTGCTCCCCACTCTGTCTCTGGTGAACCCTCTCACCACCCCGCACATCTGGCCTGCACCCCAGTGTGTATGCATAAATAAAATCTTAAAAAAAAAAACCACACCACCATTCATAGTAATGTCCAAAACTATATGCCTAGAAAAAAAATTTACCGAAAAACCAAAGGAGTTATATGAAGGTTAGGAAAAGATACAACAACCACTAGAAAGATGTACCACAAGGTTAGGCAGAAGGAATTCCTGTAAGTCAGTATTATACAATGTCAAAATTCAGAGTATAACTCAAAACAGTCCAATTAGAATCCCAATGGGGAGTTTTTTGAAAATAAAAGGAACAATGTCAATATTCAAATGGAAGAGTAAATGAGAATAGCCAAGTAAGGCCATGACCACAAAAGTAGGAAAGAGGACTTGACTTGCTGGATCAAGTCATGGAGCTGAAACAATAGGGTAGCTGTTCCGGACTAGACAAGTAGACCCATGTGGTAGGAAAAAAAAACAGAAATTGATCCCAAAGTACCAGTGGTACATGGTATTTTAATTCAGGAGTGGAAAATCATGTTTTTAAACAAATGGTACAAGGAGTCCATCTGGGAGAGCATAAGTTTGAACTTTTTTTTAAGATTTTTATTTATTTATGCATACAAGAACTGGGGTGTAGGTCAGAGGTGGGGCGGGGTGAGAGGATTCACAGGAGACAGAACCGGGAGCAGGACAAGCGGATTTACTGAAATACACTGCTGAGGGGAGCAGAGGGCAAGACAGGAGAGGTCTGCTGCGCCATGTGGGTCAGCTCCCTGGCAGGGGATCGAACTCAAAGGATCAAACTCAGGGGACTGAACTCAGGCCATAGCAGTGAGAGCACTGAGACTTAACCCGTAGGCCACAAGGGAGACCCAGCTTGAACTTCTATCTCAAATTACACATCAAAAACTTTTACCCCCACTCCAACCATAGAAACCATTGTAGATAGTGGGGAGTCCAGGTGACTGCTCCCCAAGTCTTTGGGATTTCCTTTTCTGAGATCAAAAGGTCTGGGGTTTCAGGGAGGGGAGACTGGCTTCTGTGAGTCAGGCTCTGGTTAGGGCCTGGGTCCTAGTGTTGGAAACGGGAATGAGGAAGATTTTGTAAGCATATGCTAGATATCAAAAAATTCTGTAGAATTTCTTGAGAGACTTTATACAACTTTCAATTTTTATATAAACTAAGTAAGGGCCAAGTTTGAAGTTTTGGTAGTGTTTGTTTTTTTAAGTGGCCCACCTGTATCAGATACCCTCCTCCCACCGCCATGCTTGCAGTTGGGTTGGTTTGCAATCGCACATACTGTTTTCATCTTTTCCCATTTAGTCTTCTCCACACCTGCAGGATCTCTTCCCCTTTAAAAAAAAGTAAATCAAAACCTCTCTGGTGGCACAAGGGGTTGAGTCTCAGCACAATGAAACTATCGACAGCTACTGCAGCACAAGTCCAAGCCCCAGCCAGGGAGCTGACCCACATGGCGCAGCAGACCTCTCCTGTCTTGCCCGCTGCTCCCCTCAGCAGTGTATTTCCGTCGATCTGCCTGTTCTGCTCCCCACTCTGTCTCTGGTGAATCCTCTCACTCCTCCACCCCCATACCTCTGGCCTACACCCCAGTTCTTGTAAGCATAAATAAATAAAATAAATCTTTTTTAAAAAGTGTTTTTCAAACTAAAGGAAAATTATCCTAGAAGGAAATTCATATCTCTGGGAAGAAATAAAGAACATATCAGAGACGGTAAATGTCTGTAAATAGGAAAGATTATTATGTTCCCAGTTGACTCTTGGGGAAAAAAAAAACACGGTGAATTGCGTGGGTCCATTTACATGGGGATATTTTTTTCTACCTGTGGATTCTGCATTGATGGATTCAACCAACACTGGGTATCCTTGGCTGACTCTGGATGTGGGGGGCCCTCAGATACGGAGAGCTGTATATAAGCAACAAGCAGGGCCTCCCTGGTGGTGCAATGGGTTAAGTCACAGCACTATGTATCTATTCAGAGCTACTGCAGCACAAATTCAATCCCTAGCCAGTGAGTGTCCCACATGGTGCAGCAGACCTCTCCTGCCTCGCCCACTGCTCCCCTCAGCAGTGTATTTCAGTCAGTCTGCCTATTCTGCTCCCCACTCTGTCTCTGGTGAATCCTCTCACCCCCCACACCTCTGGCTTACACCCCAGCTTGTATGCATAAATAAATAAATCCTTAAAAAAAATATAAGCAACTCAAGCAGCTGTGAATTTTGCTATCCTTGGGTTCCTGAAACCAATCCCTGGATGGATAGCAAGGGACAACTGTAGTTAAATGTTTTAGGGGTAAAAGTTATATGGGGGTGTAATGGCAAGAACACCAGGAGCACAGGTTCTCAAGGAGCTGCGCAGACGGGTCAAAAGGGAAGGAGTTCTGGAGCCCTCGGTGGCTTTTTAGACTTTTAATGGTCTCTTGTAGGGAGGCAACCAGGTACAGGGCAGGCAGTGGGGCCGGGAGGCTGGGAGACTGGCCCGTTGGTGCCCTACCTGGGCTTACTTGTATTTTGTTACATTTTGCTGCATTGTTTAATTCTGTGGGTCATATTCATATTCGCCAAGAGAAACTTGAGGAATATGACGAATCTGACAAATCTTCACTCTCTCTGGACTCTCTTGTGTCCTCTTTGCTTACCCTGCAGTGGCTGAACAGTCCTCTGCTCCACACTCTATGGTGCTGCTGCTGCTCCTGCTGCTGCTGCTGCTGCTAAGCCCAGTCTCTGGCCCAGGTGTGCCCCCCACACCCTACTCCAGGCGCCCGCCATCAGGCATGCGTGTGGGCCTGCAGAGGTCCATCATTGAGGGGAGGGTGGAAAAACCTGATAATTCTTGTTTACCCTACAATCACCCCCTCAGGCTTTTTAGCCATACAATTTACACAAGTTTCTCTTGGTGAATATGAACATGACCCACAGAATTAAATAATGCAGCAAAATGTAACAAAATACAAGTAAGCCCAGGCAGGGCACCAACCTATGGGCAAAAGACAAGATTATTGGCACCAAGAGATGATCCACCAATTCTGTTACTAAAGGCACTGCTCATTCAAGGCAGGGAACCACACTGTATCCACCCCCAGGATGCACTCTCAACTCTTGAGATTGGTGACACTCTTTGGGGGGGTTATTGCCCAAACCCCAGGGGTACTCTCTGCCGTCACTCCAACACTTGGCTGTCACAGCGACCAATGTGACGTGCGGACCCTGCACTCAGGCCAACCCTTTGCACACACACACACGGGTCAAGGGTCCGTGGATACAAGCTCCACATGTGGCCTCTCTTGGGTCCCCTCTTCGGCTGTGGTCTCCACCACGAGCCACGTTCCCCACACGTACCCCAAGGACGGGCTCCTCAGCACCTCACCCTTATTCAGAAGTGAACAGGGCATCACACACAGGAGATTTTAAGAGACTCACTGTCCTTTAACAACCTTTCAGCTACTTAACAGTCACTCAGGGCTTCCCAACCTTGGTACCAGCTTTTGCCTTAAGTTGGCTTTTACAGCTCCTCTGTCTGGCTGCAGAGAACCTCACATAAGCCTGCTCTCATGCCTGCCCCTTCCTCTGCTCTGGACATTGCCTCGCTGGGCTGTGGCCCAGGAAGTGCTGTGGCCCAGGAAGCGCACAGGCTGCTTTTGGCCACCAAGGCCCACCGGCCACCCACTGGTTCCCATCTCCTGGGGTGTACAAATGATACCTTCCCTCCCCAGGGTCCTATGGTTATAACCTAGTCCATCAGTGCTTTACTCTTTCTTCCTGATGAGTCTGCTGACTTGGGTTCTTGGACTGGTCCTTGCCAGCTGTCTCCTCCTCCATCAAGGTCTTGTCCTGCAGCTCCCAGATCTTGTCTCAGTGTCTTCAGCTTTTCTCGCAGCTCCTGGACTCTGGTCCACCTCTTGTGCATTTGTGGCGCTTCCAGCATTGTCCAGCTCGCAGTCTGCCACCCATCAGTCCCTCCTGAGGTCTTCAAAGGGCTCCATACTGTCTGCATTGAGTCATCTTGCCGACTAACGCCAATTGCAGAGGCCGGAAGAACACCAGGGAGCACAGGTTCTCCATGGAGTTGTGCAGACGAGTCAAAAGGGAAGGAGTTCTGGAGCCCTCGGTGGCTTTTTAGACTTTTAATGGTCTCTTGTAGGAGGCAACCAGGAACAGGGAAGGCAATGGGGCTGGGGAGTCGGGGGACCAGGAGGCTGGCAGGCCTCCCAGCCCCTGACAAATCATTTTCTCTGGGCTCTCTCGCGGCCTCTCTGCTGCACCCCTTCAGTAGCCGAACAGTCCTCTGCTCCACACTGTTTGCTGCCGCTGCTGCTGCTGCTGCTGCTACTTATAAGCCCAGTCTCTGACTCAGGTGTGCCCACACCCTACTCCAGGTGCCCACCATCAGGCATGCGCGTAGGCCTGCAGAGGTCCATCATTGAGGGGAGGACGGGAAAACCTGATAATTCTCGTTTACCTTACAGGGGATTTTCAACTGGCAGAGCAATAAATATACATATAAAAAACTGTAAGCAAAATTAGGGCCTCCCTGGCGGCACAAGGGATTAAGTCTCAGCCTATGAAGCTATGCACAACCACTGCAGCACAAGTTTGATCCCCGGCCAGGGAGATTCCCACATGGCGCAGCAGACCACCTCTGTCTCGCCCACTGCTACCATCAGTGGTGTACTTTTGTCGATCTGCCTATTCTGCTCCCCACTCTGTCTCTGGTGAGTCCTCTCACCACCCCTCACCTCTGGCCTGCACCCCAGCTCTTGTATGCATAAATAAATAAATCTTTAAAAATAAAATATGGGCCTCCCCGGTGGCAGCAGTTAGGCACTGCGCTGTGGAGCTGTCGGCAGCTGCTATGCGAGTTCAACGCCTGACCTGGGAGATTCCCACATGGCGCAACAGACCTCTCCTGCCTTGCCCGCTGCTTCCCTCAGCAGTGTGTTTCCGACAATCTGCCTGTTCTGCTCCCCACTCTGTCTCTGGTGAACCCTCTCGCCGCTCTACGCCTCTGATCTGTACCCCAGCGTGTATGCATGAATAAATAAATCTTTAAAAAAATAATAAATAAAATAAAATAAACTGTAAGCAAAATTAAACATTGGCTTGTGGCATTTATAATCTATGTAGATGCAGTTCATCTGACAAATAGAACATCAAAAGGATCTATAGAGATGAAAGATTTTTTTATATTTTAGGTGAAGTGGAACAATAGCAATTATAAGTCCATTGTGACAAGACATGTATAATTCCTTAAGCAGTAACGAAAAGAAATACAAGGAAATACAACTGAAAAGGCAACAGTCAAAACTCAATTCTAAAGAGGACTCAAATAATCCAAACAAAAGCAGAAGATGAATAGTAGAGGGGGAAACAAACTCAGAGATAATAGAAAAAAAGTAGCAAAGTGAGGGCCTCCCTGGTGACGCAAAGGGTTAAGTCTCAGCACTGTCAAGCTGTCTGCCGCCACTGCAGCAAAAGTGGGATCTCCAAGAATAAAGTGGAACGGCCTGATCAGACTCTCTGGTTGTGCTGTCTCTCGCTCCCCACCTTCTTCTCCCCACTCGCTCCCCACCCCCTTCTCCCCACTGAACCCGCCGCCGCCGCCGCCGCCGCCGCCGCCGCTTTCCCCACCACCCCCGGGTACCCAACCTCGGTCGGAGCCGGCCTCCGACACCTGGCCAGGGAGCTTCCCACATGGCGCAGCAGACCTCTCCTGCCTTACCCACTGCTCCCCTCAGCAGAGTATTTTAGTAAATCTGCCTCTTCTGTTCCCCACTCTGTCTCTGGTGAATCCACTCACCACCACCACCACCTCTGGCCTACACCCCAGCTCTTGTATGCATAAATAAATGAATCTTTAAAAAAAAGCAATAAAGTGATATTCATAATTGATATAATGGAATTCCAAGACATGGGTGGTCAGATTAGTTTTGAAAATCCATACATCACCTTCATGATGTACATTCTAGATTCTCTTGTGTGATGGCCTAATGTCTGGTCCTGTGTGTCTTAGACACAACCCAAGGAGGGCTGGGACCATTCACAAGTGTCAATGAGAACTGGGTCACATCAGCATAAGGACCCAAGTTTCAGTTGGAGTTGCTGTCTCCCCTGGAGATGGGCAATTATTGTCCCCATTTCATAGAGGAGCTGCTTGAGGCCCAGTGAAATTCACAGACTGTGTCTCTTACTACTTTATGTCATTTCTTTTTTAAAAAAGAAGATTTAGTTTTGGGCCTCCCTGGTGGCGCAATGGGTTAAGTTGCAGTACTATGAAGCTATCCAGAACCACAGCAGCACAAGTTCAATCCCCAGCCAAGGAGATTCCCACATGGTGCAGCAGACCTCTCCTGCCTCGCCCGCTGCTCCCCTCAGCAGTGTACTTCAGTAGATCCGCCTGTTCTGCTCCACACTCTGTCTCTGGTGAATCCTCTCACTCCCTGCACCTTTGGCCTACACCCCAGATCTTGTATGTAAAAATAAATGAAACTAAACCTTCTTTTTTAAAAGATTTATTTATTTATTTATGCATACAAGCTGGGGTGTAGGCCAGAAAGGGGGGGGGCGGGTGAGAGGATTCACCAGAGACAGAGTGGGAAGCAGAACAGGCAGATTTACTGAAGTACACTGCTGAGAGGAACAGCAGGAAAGACAGGAGAGGTCTGCTGTGCCATGTAAGTTAGCTCCCCTGGCCAGGGATCGAACACGTGCAGCAGGGGCTGGCAAAAGCTTGATAGCACTGAGACTTTAACCCCTGTGCCACCAGGGAGGCCCACTACTTTATATCATTTCTTATCTGCCTATCCCATGAGACTATGAACTGCCCAATGGATGTCTGTCTCTTCTGTCATTGAATCCCCAGTGCCTAAAACACTAGACACAAGAAGTGTTCAGTGGATAGATGCATTGGTGAGTAGATAGGAAGAGTAGATAGATGGATAGGTGGATGATTAGATGGGTAGACAGATGGATGAATGGGTGGATGGATGGATACAACCCAAGTTTCAGTTGGAGCTGGCAATTTCAGAATCTGAATTGTTCCATTCCAGGTTTTCATCAACCACATAGTTGAGCCCTTTCAATAAACTCAACCAGAGTGAACAAACAATAGAGTTACAGGTGGTGGGAAGAAGGATTACTGGCCCCTGGACACATAGCTGAGTGGCTGGCTCAGGAGTTTACACTCTTGAACCTCAGTTTCGCTATGTCACATGGGCTAAAACCATGTCCCCAAAGTCCCAAGGAGAGGATTTCGTCTCTCCAGGATGGGCCTCCCGGCAGACAAACCCATCATCAGGCCTTTGTGGTTCCCTAGCACTCTGCTCTAAGGGCTTAAGAGCTGACACACCTCTCAGAGTGGCTTAGAAGGCTCCAGGGGACTCTGAGGGCACTGGAGCTCAGGAGAAAACAATTGGGTACCTGTGTACCAATACCATCCCCACTCCACCATCCCCACTCACCTGCCCCTGAAGCTGAACCCACCAGCCCAAATGGCCAGCTTTGGGACCCTGGTACCACGGTGGCTTTGTGACTCATGATCAAGTTCTGACCAATCACCACTTGCTCCTGAGGGCTGGAGATTCTAGAAGGCATCCTGGAGGTGGGGGGTGGGGGAGCAGCAGGACACAGCTCAGTGTGGAGGGTCATGATAGTGGCTACATATCATCTGTCTATCCTTAGCAGAAAGGTAGGGCTCTGAGCTCAGAGGGGGCCCCCAAATCTCCCTTTCCATGTATCTGGAAGCAGCCTCAGAATCTCACTCCTTGGGCATTTTCTGAACTCCTACTTTGTACTGGGACCAGATCTGTGCCTGAGCAAATCCAGGGGAGCCAGGTTGATCCAGTTAGTGGGTCCTCACCAATACACTTAAGGATGCAGGGTGTGACCCAAAAGCAGACACACCAGGTAGGAGAAATAACAGGCTTTATTCATATAGGAAGTGAGAGAAGGAAAGCTAAGGAGAAAGAGAAAAACTTGTGGGTGTGGTTTTGGGCGAAACCAAGTACATGGAAGTTGGACAGGACAAATTCCTTTGTTTGCACAGGCTTCTAAGGAGGGTGTCTGTCGCTGAAGCTAAGAGGTGGAGCTCAGCTGGGTGGGTGGGGAGGTGTACCAGGCAGTGTAACTCTGCAAAGGTCCTGAGGCCAGGAAGAAAGGAAATAAAGTTTGGGTGTGAAGGCAACTAAACAGACATGAACTGCCCAGAGCCAGGGGGAGTCAAGGATTGTTTTCTAGAATGACTTCAAATTGGCATCAGATCTGTGATTTCCAAAAAGTTCCTCAGGCTCATATGCTAGTGAAAAGCTAGGATGCCACCTATCCCAAAGCTCCTGGGAGGCAGGACAGAGGCCTGGATGGGAGCCCCTGCTCTGCCAGTTCAGCAGGGGTGTGACAGAATAAAGTCTCTTTGGTCTTTGTTTCTAGTTCCTAGCACACAGCTCCTAAACTCTTGGAATCTCAAAGTGCTGTCTTTTGTATGCTAATGACATGATAGGCTGGGGACCCAAGGTATCCTCCAGAAGAGGGCTAGTCTCCAGAAAGACTTATATGCAAAACTATAGCATTGGTTATCAGACCTACCTCTGACCTCCAGGGAGGGGAGAGGGGCTGGAGAGTAAGTCAATCACCAGAAGCTAATTATTTGGCCAATCCTACCTCAGCAATGAAAGCTCAGGAATTCAGGAAGCTTGCAGGTTGGGGGATACATAATTGTGTCCAAAGAAGGCACTGGATTTCCACACCTTTCCGGCATACCTTGTCCTAAGTATCAGTTCTATTAGGCTGCTAGTGAGTAGTATCCTTTATAATAAACTGGTCATAGTAAATAAAGCCCTTCCCTGAGATATGAAATATCATAGCAAATTATCAATCCCAAGGCGGGAGTCATAGGAACCCTCCATTTATAGCTAGCCGGCTAGAAGCACAAGGGGCAACCTGGAACTGGTGACAGAAATGAGGTCTGGCGGGAACGAGCCCTTAACCTGTGAGGACTTTGCAAAATTCAAGCTGCCCGTGTTAGAAACATATAGTAACCCCCTCAGCAGGTGTCTGGAGAGTTAGAGCATAGTTTGGTGGGGGGGAGCGGGGGGAACTCACAAATTTTGTTATCAGAAGTGTTCAGAGTAAAAACAGTTCAACTGGTGTCAGGCATACCTTGAAACCTTCCTGGGCCTCCCCTTCTTATATACTGGGGGCTGTATGGGGCACCCTTGAGCATGATCCTTGTTGGTGCCGTTCCCAACTTCTGATCTTGGTGATGTTACCGAGATGTGGACACATCTATTTACATGTTGAGGCCAAAAAAGACTTGGTGGTAAATGGGTACCTAAGTTGGGACAAGTCTCCCAAGAACCAAAGCTCTGTCCCCAAAACACAACTCTTTGTCTCCTACGTCAAGAGAGCCCCTCCTCTTCATAAGCCAACACCCCCCAACTCAGCCTCCCTACCCTGTTCCCTGGGACCCCCACGGGAACGTCTACTTGAAAGTGAAAACAGGGTCACATGTTTAAAAACCAAACTCCAAAAATCTCTTGAAGCCTGGAAAATTAGGAAGCCAGGGTGATGAGGAAGAGGGAACACGTAGGTTGCAAGGCCTCTCAATGGCCAAGGGACTGTGGGCAGGGGTTTTCCTTCTTTATGGTTGTTTTCTCACCTATGAAACAGGTACAGTTTACCCCTTTCCCTAGCAGGGTTGGGTAGCATTTGACATATGCCCACCAGCTCAGCTTGCCCCGTGTCATTGGCCACCAATGCCCATTGGGTCCCAAGTGAGGCAGGTCAAAGCCAGCCAGTAGTTTGCCCACACAATACCAAAGGCAGAGGCAGCAAGGGGAGGGCAGCCTGGACACCCAAGGTCCAAATATGGCTGTATGATCTCAAGTCAATCAACCTCTCTACACCTCAGTTTTCTTAAAATAGGATAGTGGGGGTGGTGTCTCAAGAACTTTATATATCCTGGACTGTAAGTCAGTACCCTAAAAGTGAGGTCCCATAGGATGTCTCTATACCCTCAATTATAGAAGTGGACTGGATCAGACACCACCCATGCCACCTTTCTTCTGTTCCTCTTTGGGATTCAGTTCCCCCATTCACCAAGCCATAAGCAAATCTAACATTGAGCACCAACTATAGACCAAAGACTGCTCGGAAAAGACTCAATCCTCACAACTTTACAGGCGAGTTTTAGACAGGGAGACATAGAAGGATAAAGTTTCTACCTTTTCCTTGCATCGGGTTGGGTTGAGGCAGTCCCTCTTTCCACCCCAGGCCCTCCTCTCCAAAGGGGAGGCAAAAGGGGCACCCACAGGCTAGTCAGTTCCAAGTGCTGGCTGGAGACCCCAACTTCCGCTCCCAAAACCGACATGAGGAGGCCCGGCGCCCAGGCACGCCTAGGTGGCGCTAGTCGTGCGCCAGATGTGCAGGTCCCTCCCGCTCCGAGCAGTGGGGGAGGGAGGAGAAAAGAAGCTTGTGGGGTGGCGGGGAAGCAAACCAGGCCCCGCCCAGCTCGTCAGGCCCGGGCGGGGAAAGGAGGAGGCCGAGAGCCGAGGTGGCGTAACGAGACTTTACTCAAAACAGAAACCCGGGCGAACTAAGGATTACAAATAGGAATGTGGACTTGTAGCAAAACAACAAAAAACATAACAAAAGGGCGAGAGGAGGGATGTCGAAAGGGGTGGGCGAGAGCGAAGACAGGGGAGGCGGGAGTTTTTTCTTCCCATTTCTTTAAAAAAACCAACACAAGAAAACACACACACACACAACCAACGTTTGTTCCCGAGTAGAAACATAAATAGGGCGGAATCGAACACTCTGTTCTCTCTTCCAAAAAAAAAAAAGTAAAGAAAAAGAAACGCAGAGCTTGAGGCTGCGCCCCCTCCGAGCCCCCATAGGCAGCATGTACAAAGGGGTGGCCGGGGCACGCGGGTTTGTGCAACACGGGGTGGCCGCGCGCGGGGAACAGAGGCAGCACGAGGGCGGGGTGGGGGGGTCATGCGCTCGCCCCCCGGAGCAGGGGGTCCAGCTTGTCGAGTCTGAGGCGCCCTCTCCGAGTCCCGGGTACCCTCGCAGGGGTCCTCAGGGGTCGCGCCCTCTTCGAGTCCTGGCGCCCTCGCGGCAGCGGGGGTTGGGGGGAGCGGGGGTGATCCCCCGAGCCGCGCCCTCTCCGAGTCCCGGGCGCCCACGCCCCCCCCACGCGAGCCCGCCTCTCCCGCGGGGGGGCGCGCATGCGCCTTGCGCGCGGGCTCAGTACGCGGGCACCTGGTGCTGGGGCAGCAGCTGGCAGCCGCTGTTGACGTGGCTGAGGACCTTCTGCTTGAGCTGCGCCACCTGCTCGCGCAGTAGGCTTGCTGTGGACGCTAGCTCAGTGTTCTGGCTCTTAAGCGTCTTCACCTTCTCCTCGAGGCGCGAGATGCGCTCCAGCTTACGCTTTCGGCACTTAGAGGCTGCGATGCGGTTGCGTAGTCGCTTGCGCTCCGCCTTAATGCGCTCCTGCGTGTCCATGTCGATGGGCGACAGTGGCGGGCTCTCGCCGAAGCTCGGCACGTCGGGCACCGTCTGCGGCTCGTCCTTGAGAGCGGCCAGGCGCGGTGGCCCCAGCGCGCCCGGGGGCGGCGGCGGCGGCGGCGGGAAGGGAACGGGCTCCGCGGCGAAGGCGACCGTCGCGGCGCCCCCTGTGCCCCCAGTGCCACCGGCGTAACTGCTCAGGTTCGCGTAGACCGGCGCCTCGGGCGTGGCCGCGGCCGGGGCCAGATCTCCCGGAGGTGCCGAGCCCGCAGCCGTGCCCGAGGGTCCCCCAGCGGCAGCGGCGGCGGAGGCCGCGCCCGCACCCAGCTGGTTCTGTTTGTGCAAGTCCTCCAGGGCCTTGACAAAGCCCTCGGCGAACTCCTGCTCCTCGCTGGCCGCCACCTTGGGATAGAGGAACTGCGTGCTTGTCGGCGTGGTGGTGACCAGCCCGTTGGACTGGATGATCAAGCGCTCGAGCTCCGGCGAGGCGAGCTTGAGTAGCCCCAGGTCAGGGGAGGCGAGTAGGCCGTCGGGGGGCGCCGCGCCCGGTGCGCCGTCGGTGCGTAGGGGAGCCGGGGGTGGCGCGGCCGCAGGTTTGAGTGCCGCCGCCACCTGCTCGCTCAGGCTCAGCGTCAGCGCGTCTTTCTTCATCATGCTGCTGGCCGCCGCCGTCGGGGGCACCCCGGGGAACAAGCGACCCGAGGACGTGAAGCTACCACTGCCACTGACGCCGCCGCCCAGGCCGCTCAGCGCCTCATCGCCGTAGAAGGGTGTTTCCATCCTCTGCCTCCCCCGCCGCGCCGGCCCGGGGGGGAGTGGCCGCGGCCGCCCGGGGGGCCCGCGCCCCCCCGTCCGCTCGGCCCAGCACCCGCCCCGGCCGCGGCCACTGCGCCTGGCCCTCCGCTGGCGGCGGCTCCTGCGCCGCGCACCCCGCGCGCCCCCTTATAGCCTCGGCCGGGTACGATGAGCTCACTGCCCCCGCTCGCCATTGGGCACAGGTGACGTCGCTCATTTGCATGGCGGGGCGGGGCCAAACCACTGACGCCCCCCCGGGCTGCGGTTGCCTCGGTGACGCACGGTAAACGGCACAACAGCGCGCTGCCTTGTGGGTTGACGTCATGGGGGTGGGCCTCACGCTGGGGCCCGGTCACCCCGTTCCGGGAGTGCGGCGGACGACCGCTGCCCCCAGCACCGCCCCCCGCCAAGGCACGTCTCGGGTGGCGTGATGAGCCCGGCCACCAGGCGCCCGCCCGCCTTCAGGCCCCGCCCCGCCGCCGCGCGTGGGGCCCTAGCCCGGCGGGGGCGGTGCCGGCCTCGGGGGACTGGAGGAGGGGATGGGGCTTCGGATGGATAAATAATTCCCTGGCGCCTCGCGCTTTATTACGCCGACGGTAACTCACTTTGCCATCCTCTGTCTAGGCTTTGTGCTGGCTGGGAACTGAAGGCCTGTGGAAGTGGTGCTCCACCTCTGTCCCACCTCCCTCCACCTATTTGCTCCAGCGAGACTGGGGAGAGGAGAGAAGGGCTGCCAGAAATGGTTAGAAGCACTTTGATCCTGATACTTTTCCTGGGTTGGGTCTAAAGAGTGGAGTCCGACTTCCCTAGCTTTACAAATTGGAAACTGCTCTTGGAGCCAACACTGAACTCTTATCCAAGCCAGTGGAACCCAGGCATCCGTGCCCCTAGGTAGCTTCCTAGGTTTGAACTCTGGGTCAGCCAGGGCCTGCTGTGGGTACCCCCTGAGAGTGCTGAACTCTAGCCCCTGTCCCCTTCCTGCCTCCCCCAGTTTACCATTTGGCTGTGGGGGTTGGGCTGTAGAGGCAGAAATCCAGCTAGTAATTATTTCCTGCTTATTGCTGTTATCAAGGCCACCATAAAGCCTGGTTGGGGATAGGATCAGAGGGAGGGGCCAAGCCTAATCACACTGCCTAGAGATCCTTGGAACCTCTGGGGATGATGGACATCCCTAAATCCAATCCCTCCTTGGCTCTCATCACCCTGAGTATCAAGCCTACTCAGCCAAGTAGTGGAGGCCCCATACACTCCTTACCGTGACCCCTCTTGACCTTTCACCTACTGCTCTCCAAGGCTTGTCTTCCCAACGCATTTCTGCCTCAGGGCCTTTGCATGTGCTTTGCCTTCTGCCTGGTGCTCCCTTCCCCCAATATAAATGCTTATTATCAGGCAATCCCCTTCCCTCCCTTTATTCCTATTACATTCTCAGAACTATCCAGAAAGATGGGATGGACACTAAGTTCCCAGAGGACAAGGATCTTGCCTTTCCTGGTCCTGCTGCTTCCCCAACTTCGTGCATGGTGCCTGGTTTACAATGTATGCTCAGTGTTAAAGGAGAAATGCTGCCTGACCAGGCTGCTGTGACAATATCGGGCCCCAGTTAATCTGCCAGATTGTGAATATGAGCACCCCCTTCTCTCCCTCCTCACTGGGCCTTGCCTCCACCTGGGTTCTGGAGCAGGAAGGCTGTAAGGAAGGGTCCTGGCTTGGCTGCCAGAGGGTTTGTAAGGAAGGGGTTATCTACATACACAGAAATGTCTTCATGCCTGTATGCCTACTGTGTTCATGTGTGGGTCAGTGTATCCATGTGTGCACGTATGGGTGTGTGCCTCTGTGTGTTTACGTAGGGGTTTCCAGGTGTGGGTCTCTGTAGCCTCCAGACCAGTCCTTTTGGGTCCCAGCCTAGGAACCCAGACTATAGTCAGCCCTTTCTGGGACCCCTCTTTGGATCTGGCAAAGGAAGATGTAGGGTCATCCTCACCGAGGCAGGGGAGTGTGTGGGGAGCCTCAAATGCTCCACCCCGACCTTGGCCCTTTGCCTTGATAGGCAGGGGAATGTTTTGCCAAGCTGTGGGTAGAGCCAGCTTGAGCTGAAAAGCTAACCAGTAGACAACCCTTGGGAAATGAAGTGCAGGGGGGCCAAGGTCTGTTGTTAACTCTCTCTGAGTCTCAGTTTTTTCCTCATGAAAAAAGGAGCAAATAGGGGGCCTCCCTGGTGGCGCAACAGGTTAAATGCAGCACTATGAAGCTATCCAGAGCCACTGCAGCAACCGAGTTCCGTACCCAGCCAGGGAGATTCCCACATGGCGCAGCAGACCTCTCTTGCCTCGCCCACTGCTCCTCTCAGCATTGTACTTCAGTCGATCTTCCTGTTCTGCTCCCCACTCTGTCTCTGGTGAATCCTCTGGTGGGGGGGGGGGAAAGGACATCTGCAACAAACTCCACAGATAGGTTTATGGACTCTACCTCAGAGCAAAGAGATCCAAGACACTAAGGGCTACTAACCCCTTAATGCCATCATCATTGAAGAGAGGATTACTGGGAACTGAGGAGTGGAGCTGAGCCCGAGATAAAAAGCTGGAGAAGAAGAGACACAGGGACAGAACACACAGAAGACAGGAGGCGAAGGAAGAAGGATGGAAAGCCAGAGGAGGCCCAAGGAGCAGAGAGACTTGTAAAGAATCTGCACTGGCCTAGACTGATTGAAACAGATGTGGGTGAGAGAACCATGGGGAGGTTGGCTATGGCAACATTGATACTGGTTTTGATTTTGCTCTTTAACTCCCAGAATTGTCTGGCTGTTTCTGACCGTTTTCTATGGGTCCCTGTTGAAAGCTGTTTTATACTTGTGGCAGGCTTTTGGACCTTGCCTTGGGCCAATCCCATTTGGGTGTATTTTTACCCACAAGGGGTTGGATAACTTTGGAGACTTGATTAAGAAACTGTTATTCGTCTTTTGTCTTGTATGTTGATTGGATTAAAGTTTGTTTCCACTTAAGGTCCTATATGTTTTGTAATGATGCACCGGATGGCAGAAGCTATTTAGAACAGGGTAGGTCTGGGGTTTCGGGGGTGCCCATCTCCCTGCCCTGTAACTCTCACCATCCCACATCTCTGGCCTACACCCCAGCTTGTATGCATAAATAAATCTTTAAAAAAAAAAAAAAAAGAGGGCCTCCCTGGTGGTGCAGCAGTAGACCTTGCCTGTCTTGCCCACTGCTCCCCTCAGCAGTGTATTTCTGATCTGCCTGTTCTGCTCCCTGCTCTGTCTCTGGTGAGCCCTCTCGCCGCCCCACGCCTCTGGCCTGTGCCCCAGCTTGTATGTATAAATAAAAAAATAAATCTTAAAAAAAAATTATTAAATGGAGTAAGGGAGAGTCCTGGAGGCCGGGTGGGGAGGACCTGTCTTAGCCTCTTACTTGCAGGGAGCTGCCCTTGGCAGCCTCTGCCACCCCCATTCTTAAAGTCCTGGCCCCAGTCAGGCACCTCTGCTGTGCATTTCCTGTTCCCTTTGACCCAATGCCTGGCCCCACGGAAACCCGGGTGGTATAATGCCCAAGGATGGTAGTAGGAGTGTCAGATGGCACTGAGGGAGGAGGTTGCACATCTTTGCTATTCTCCCAGCAGCGCCAGGAATCGTGGGATATTATCCAATTTCCCAAAGAGGAGTCCAAAGAGGGCACAGATCTGCCTGGGGTCGTACAGCCCAGGCCTGAGAACTCAGCCTGGTCCCCACCCCAGCCTTCCCACTGCAGGTTGAATGCCTCCTCTCCCCAACAGCGGACTCGAATCTCCACCTCTCCCCAGCTGCGGTTTAAATCAACCTGCAGCTGGGTTTAACCTTTGGTTTTTATTTGAAGGCCCAGAAACCTAACATCGACTTGCTAAAACGGAAAGCCCCAAAAAGAGAAAAAGGAGGTAGCAGGAAGCACAAAGGGGGAGGGGGGCCCTCGGAAAGTGAAGTTTGCCGTAGACAGTACCCACACCCCACCCCCTCCGACTCACCCCACCCCCGGCGCTCATGAGTCCGCAAGGGCAGGGTGGATTTTGTGGGGACAGTCCCAACACCCCACCCCCCACGCGCGCTTAGGATCGGCCCACCGGTGGGGGCGGGGCTTGCGGAGACAGTTTATGTGGGGAGGCGGGGAGAGGGGCAAGAGCTGGAGCTGGGGGCGCGTCTGGCCCCGGCGCATTCCTGAGGATCAGGTTACTGGAGAAAGCGGCGGCCCCTCCCCTCCTGCTGCACGCCCGCCCAAGCCTGGAGCTGGAAGCTCTGCCTCAGCCTGGTCCAGTGCAGGTGTTTGTCCGTCTGCTGCAGGGACCCTGGCTCTGCCCTCTGGGCGAGCACCTGCTCCTTCCAGTCTCCCAAAGCCATTCAACACATTTCAGCTGAGGGCAACTGACGCGCCCTCAGCCCCTGTCAGCATTGATGGAACCAAACCGACCCTGGCAGAGCCCGCTTTATGGCCCCTATCTCTGTTGACAGATCTCACAGGCTGTGGTGTCCCCAGCCGCCCGCAGACCCGGAAGAGCCGTTCAGTGCAGTCAGTGTCTGCTGCCAGACTATTGGATCAGGGTGAGCCCAGAAGGGCTGCAAGCAAGGAGAAAACAGCTCTATCACCATACCCCAAATCCTTAGGGCAGGCAGGACCCCGGGGCGCATTTAAAAGTACCCTTGCTATAAACCCAGGCTTAGGTTAAGCCCTTCACAGGCCCTTGTTGGGAAACTACCAGGTTTGGGGGTAGGAATGTGGTGAATTAGATTATTCTAGAACAACCTAAGAGGTTGATTTGGTTGGGTTGTTTTTTGTTTTTTTTTTATTCTCCACAGATTTTATTATGACATCTCATTTACAGAGTTTTGCCATCATCTCATTCAGACTTCTCCCAGCAAAGGTATTTTTTTTTTTAAAGATTGATTTATTTATACATACAAGCTGGGGTACAGGCCAGAGGCGTGGGGGCGGTGAGAGGGTTCACCAGAGACAGTGGGGAGCAGAACAGGCAGATCAGAAATACGCTGCTGGGGGGAGCAGTGGGCGAGGCAGGTGAGGTCTGAGGCAGGAGAGGTCTGCCGCACTATGTGGGATTCTCCCTGGCTGGGTGTTGAACACGAGCTGCCGACAGCTCCACAGCGCAGGGCTCAACCGCTGGGCCACCAGGGAGGCCCCCAGCAAAGGTATTCTGTGGCAAATAATCAATCTCCAGTAACTGGGCCTGTAACAGAAGTAAGTTCTATATTTACAACTCAAATATAACAACTGTTCAGGCTTTTTCTTTTTCTTTTCTTTTTCAAGATTTATTTTAGTTATTTATGCATACAAGAGCTGGGGTGTAAGCCAGAGGTGCCCAGATGGGGTGGTGGTGAAAGGATTCACCAGAGAGAGTGGGGAACAGAACAGGCAGATCCACTGAAGTACACTGCTGAGCGGAGCAGCGGGCGAGACAGGAGAGGTCTGCTGTGCCATGGAACTCATGCTGCAGTTGGCTGTGGATAGCTTAATAGTGCTCAGACTTAACGCCTTGCGCCATTAGGGAGGTCCCAGGCTTTTCTTTTGATGAATCAATGTGCCACATCCCAGATGTGTTGGTTTTGAGTAGCTATAAACACTAACCTATCATTCTCAGCAGATCAGACTTCATACATCATAACTCTCATGAGTAGAGACACATTCATTCCTGCTCTGCATTCACTTCTCTCCCTTGGAAGTTTATTTTTATTTTTCTTTAAATATTTTATTTATTTTTACGTATAAGAACTGCGTAGACCAGAGATGCAGGGCATGAGAGAACTCACCAGAGACAGAGTGGGGAGCAGAACAGGCAGATTTACTGAAATACACTGCTGAGGGTATAGCAGAGGAGTCAGGAGAGGTCTGCTGTGCCATGTGGGAAGCTCCCTGGCCTGGGATTGCTCTCAAGCCATAGTAGTGGTAGCGCTGAGATTTAACCCTTAGGCCACCAGGGAGAACCCATTGGCGAGTTTTTTTTTTAAAGATTTATTTATTTATACATACAAGCTGGGGTACAGGCCAGAGGCATGGGGCGGCGAGAGGGTTCAGCAGAGACAGAGTGGGGAGCAGCACAGGTAGATAGTCAGAATCACACTGCTGAGGTGAGCAGCGGGCGGGGCAGGAGGGATCTGCCTGCCATGTGGGAATCTCCCTGGCCGGGCATCGAACTCACATCGCCGCTGTCGACAGCTGCACAGCGCAGTGCTTAACCGGTGTGCCACCAGGGAGGCCCCCCCATCGGCAAGTTTAATTGGAGCTGGTGGACTTGGTGAGGCCGGCCTTGGTGCCTTCTGACAGTGTGCTTGGCAGGCTCCCCAGCTCCACAAGCAGCAGTGATACTAGGAAAATGGGGTCTTTTTTAAACGTAGGCAAAGGCAGTGCCCCAGCTGCTTACCAGTCACTATCTTGGTTCTGCACCCGTGCACACATTTTCAAGACTACTCAGGTTTAGGGAACAACAACATTGGGATTTATTTAACAAACAGGGAAAAGCAAAGAATTACTGAAGTCAACATATGGCCGTTTACCTTACTTAAAGCAATGTCCAGTCCTTTAAGTCCCAGAAAAGTAACAAAGGTGGTGTCTTCCGCCACTGCTGATATGGAGCTCCCCTTTAAAACAATAGGCCACGTTTCCAAAATGGTGTCTTCCTTCTGCAGACGCGCAACAATCAGACTATAGGCCAGGTTCCAACTCACGAGGACAACACAGAACACAACTGGAGATGCTCCCGGAACTGCCATGGTGTCCCAGCACAGCACCAGGCCAACAACACTGCAAACAGCAACTACGGTGGCCAGACGGCCCCACAGACTGCACGGCCCCACAGACTGCACGGCCCCACAGACTGCACTCGTGCATTTTAGGAAGGCGCCTGCTTCGGGCCTCTGCCTTCTTCCTTCGGCTGCAGTAAAAACAAAACTGGGAGCAGTTTCTGTCGCTCAGCTACTTACAAAGCCTCCAAAGTCAGTTGTCCCTGGTGGCACAGTGGTTAAGCGCTGCGCTGTGGAGTTGTTGGCAGTGGCGACGCAAGTTCGATGCCCGGCCAGGGAGATTCCCACATGGTGCGGCAGACCTATCCTGCCTCGCCCACTGCTCCCCGCAGCAATGTATTTCTGATCTGCCTGTTCTGCTCCCCATTCTGTCTCTGGTGAACCCTCTCACCGCCCCACACCTCTGGCCTGCACCCCAGCTTGTATGCAAAAATAAGATCTTTTAAAAAAATGAAATAAAGTCACTTGTCCCAAAGTCACTAAAGATTCCAAAAACGCTCAATCCAAAACTCTATATCCCGGCAGCTCAAAAACTTCTGGCGTCTGATTTCCAAACTCAGTCTTGGCTACATTTTCTGCCGTTTCTGCCGCTGATTCCTCTATTCCTACATCATGACAATTCCACTTCCCCTTCTCCTTCAGTCCCTTTTATTTCTCATCAGACTCTCCACCCCAAACTGCAAACTTAGCATTTTCCCTGGGGCTATTCATTCTCATCAGCAAACCCCCTCCAGAGGGGATGACCTCTACCGGTCTTTGGTCTCTGTCTGGTTACAGCAGCAGGTGGTGGCCTGTTTAGTTTCCCTGGAGCTGATGGTCCAGATGCAACACCTCGCCCACTATGTGCTTGAAGATGTCACTGACTAACAAAGAGTTCATGAATGTCAGCCACTTGCACACAGAATAGCTCTCCTTGCAGCTGAGCTCTGGACCCTGCTTAAAACTAGGGGCAACTTGGGCTCAGGCATTGTAGCAAAGTCACACCAGTATTGCTAATACCTAGGAGAATGGTTTTATTTTTCGCATTGTCTCTCTACCACCCACCTCTGTTGAGTAGCTACTGTGTTGCAGGCACTCTATGCTGGGTGAGGGTTTTCAGCCATCGCTCATCACTGAGCTGACATTCTCAAGGGGGACAGAAAACAATCACCACAATGAAGCACACTTTGGGACAAGATCCGTGGACCCCCTCTTCTGTTTTCACTCCAGTAAAACATAGGGAAACTTCATGTTACCTAGGAATGGAAAACCTGTTTCTCTTGCTACAAGTAGAAGAAAACCAATAAACAAAAAAATAATAGCAAAACCCAGATAGTCCCTCCTTGGGAACACTGGACCAGACATGGCTCAGAACATTCAGTGTCCCGGGAAGCATTAAAGGAGGGACACCTCAGACCAAGAAAAGTGGGGGATGAACAGGTTTTCAGCACACAGTAGGTACTAAATGAAGGTCTACTGTTTTGTTGACATTGAATCACCCAGTTTTGGAAAAGAGCTTCTACTACGCATCAGCCTGCATCTTCCCAAGGCCCAGGTACTGACCTGTTTTGGGGGAACAGATGGAGGTAGAGATAGCAGGCAGCAGCCTTGGGGATGGGGAGTGGCATCTGGGGAGGGAGGCTTTGGGTTATTTCAGTTAAGTGGAAGCTCCCTCTTCTGCTTCAAGACCTTGGGGCTGTCCCCACCCACAGTCCTGTAGTCCCATAAAGTCCTTCTCAGGCTGCTTGGAATTGAGGAGAGGGGGATGTGTGACCCTGGCGATGCAAAGGGTTAATTAATTTAAGGGCAGAGCTGTGGAGCTGTTGGCAGCTGCAGCTGCTGCAGGAGTTCAATGCCCTGGGGGATTTCTACTTGGTGCAGCAGCAGACCTCTCCTGCCTGTCAGCTGCTCCCCTCAGCAGTGTATTGCAGTAGATCTGCCTGTTCCACTCCCCACTCTGTCTCTGGTGAACCTCTCACCACCCCACACCTCTGGTCTGCACCCCAGTTTGTATGCATAAATAAATCAATCTTTTAAAAAATAGGTAAATGAACAAATGATTAGGTGGATGCTGTAAAGAATGCATTAGAGAAGTACTGAATGGGTGAGTGAATTAAAAAAAATATTTATGTATACAAGAGCTGACATGTATATGAGGGGGGGAGGGGGGGTGTAAGAGCATTCACCAGAGACAGAGTGGGGAGCAGAACAGGCAGATTTAAATACACCTCTGAGGGGAGCAGTGGGAGAGACAGGAGAGGTCTGTTGTGCCTTGTGGTCAGCTCCCCGGCCTGGGGTTGAACTCATGCTGCAGGAGCTGCCCATAGCGTCATAGTGCTGAGACTTAACCCCTTGCTGCAAGAGGGAGGCCCATTGGATGAGTGAATTAAGGAATGAACAGATTCACCCATGCTTCCAAGAAAAGAAAATCACCTAGAGACAAAAAAATTTCCCAGCACAGCCTTAAGCAAGGATATCTGTCCTTACTTTTTGGATGGACAAGTTGAGGCTCTGAGCAAAGCACTGCTCCAACCTTAAGTGGGCAGATTGGGGCCCGGTGCCTCTCTATAGGAAGTTGGGTGGGCCCTGGTTGCGGGGAGGGGAGGTTGTCCGGCTGGGGCTGGATCTTTTGTAGATGGAATGGGGGCGAGGCAGGCAGCAGGGGAACAGAGAGGAAGTGCCTGGAACGTCTGTTGAGGAGGGGCTGCCAGAGTCCGCATTGATTAGGAAGGGGTCGCAAGCAAAGAGGCTTGGGGGCCCCCTTGCCTGCCCCTGAGTCACATAAATGCCAACTCTGCCCCTCTTGGGAGTGGGGGCAGGAAAATCCCCGCTCTGAACCTGAGGCCGTCCTTCTGCTACCTCCCTCCTTCCCCCTGCCCCCGCCACTCCCTCTCCCCGGGAGGAAGTAGTGAGGATGCGAGGGAGGGCCCCCCATTCTCACTTCCTCTGGGGTAGGGCGGAGCCTGTAGGGTCCCCTCCCCCGCTTCGAGAAAGGAGGGGTTCTCACAGCGGTGGGGGCTGGGAATCATAAGTGTTAGAGCACGATGAGGCCGGCGAGGGCCCTCACTTAGGGGTACTCTTCTGGGTTCTTTGGGCTTCGAAAATCCTCTAAGAAAGGGCGGGGGGAGAAAAAGCGACTTTGAAATAGCAAATTGTTTGGTGAAAGCAAATCACCCCCTCCCTCCTCTCCCCGCTCCCGGGCTGGGAGACCAAGGCTGACACCGACACACCCTTTCCCGAGGGGTCAGGGCCGGGCCCGAGGGAGGGAGGTAGCTGTAAATACGGACTTGGATCGGGGTGGGAACCTCATTCCAGGCGCAGGGAACCGCGCAGGCAAAGGCCGGGAGGCTGCTCAGGACCTCCCTCTCGGCTTGGCGGCTGGGCCAGCTCGGGATTTGTACGACGTCAGTCACCCCGGCCGGGCCCCTCCCGTGGCAAGGGGTGCCAGGGAAGAGCAGGAACACTCCCGGGGGTCTAGGCGCCCGGGGCGGCGTCCGAGGAATTAACCACGCTCAGTACTACGGGGCCGGGTGTCTAGGGGGCGGGTGGCGTCAGCGCGACGTCAAAGCGAGGCGGAGCGGCGTAGACGCGGATGCTGGAGCTGCTTGGCCTGAGCCCTGTGCCGCGCTGGAGGCCGTGGGTGGGGTGGGGTCGGGGAGTCCGCCCTCCAGCTTCCCTGGCGCCAACCAGGGGGAAACTGAGGCACGGAGATTAGCGTGGTAGAAGTTGAACCTGGGCCCCCCAGCCCGCCCACGTGCCACACGATCGCCAGACCCTCTCCCATTCCGGTGACAGCCCGAGGGTCTCCAGGCTGGGACGAACTGGTTTCTTTGTTTCCCAGTACGCAATTCCCTACAGAACCGCCCAAATAAGAGCTGGGCGGCCCTGAGCTGTGTCCTGGCGAGTCGCCACGTCTTTGTGAGCCTCAGTTTCCCCAACCGCATTGGGGGGTACTGAGGTTTACTGAGGGCGCGCGGCTCGGCTTGGGGAGAGGGGGGAAGGGGATACCCACCCTCGAGCGGGAGAGGGGAACTACGGCTGAGAGGTAGCTGGGGCATCTGCCTGAGGGCATTAGAATCCAGCGTGGGCTCCCGGATACAGCCCTCGCCTAGCCTCCCCCACTCCTCCTTCCTTACTTCCGCCCCTTCTTTTCTCTTTCCTCCACCCCCTCTTTTCCCTCCCCGCCACTTGCCCCCCTTCTCCCACCTCCCTCCCATCCCCCCAACTAGCCTGACCAGGCTGTGCAGCGGGGCCGCTAATTAAAAGCAGGGCTGAGGGGGAGGGGGCAGCACGCGGTTAACCCCTTTCCTGCCCTGCCTTCTAAGGCTGCCGGGAGCGGAGATGAGGAGGGTCTGCTGCTTGAGACCACACCGCCCAGAACTTCAGACTCCAAGACAAGTCCATTTGATGCATGGGTAGATGGAGGATGAGTGGCTGGCGCCAGGGTTATGGGCAAGGCCTGGTTAATCAGGGACTTCTGATAGGAACCGTAGTTTAAAAAAAGTAGTTTAAAAAAATCGGGAAAGAAAAGACTGATAGCAACTGTGACTTAAACAAAGGGAGATGGAAGGAGAGAGGGGGGAAGGGGCAACAGAGGTAGCTAGAAAGAGGGAGACTTAGAAAGAAGGTGAGAAGCTAGTTGGAAAAGGCAGGAGAGGGCAGGGACACAGTACCTGTATCCCAAGCAGGGCCGGGGACCATCAGTATGTTTGGCAACAGGGGACCCACATGCTACCAGAGAAACTGGTGGCCCAAACTTGACCTGCAGGCCCCATGGCAGTCTCCCAGAGCTAATTCCAAGCCTGGCTCATCAGAGACCTGGCAAGGCCTTAAGGGGGTTGTGGATTACCCCAAGTCCCCACTTTGTCCCTTCAGTTCTGGGTCAGGTGGAGAGGACTCAGACACTGACATTTCACTACCTGGCTCCCTGCTTGTCTCTGCACCCTGGTTACTGCCATTGTTGGCAGGGTAAAATGAGACTCTGGGAGGGCCCACATTCTTGGGGTGGGAACTGAAAAAACAGGTGATATAACTTAAGGTGGTTACAGCATTCTGAGGAAATGGCAGCCGGAAGAGGGGGTTGGGGGTGCAGAGGGCCTGGAATACCAGCAGACAGAGGGTGCCCGCTGTGCGGTGTTCCTGATAGATGGAATGGCACATGCAAAGGCCCTGGGGTAGGAATGCTTAGGATGTTGGTAGCCAGTCAAAGAGGAAACCTGAAGTGAGATAGGGAAAGAGGAGGGGATGGGGGATAAGGGATCGTGAGGGAAGATAAAGGTCCCAGGTCATTAGCAGTTGGTGTGCTGAATGGTTTGAGTCTTTGCTAGCCCAGGTGGAGCCCATGACTACCCTCCCTGCCTCAGCTTTCCTATCAGTGCCATGTTTCAGAGCAGACAGAGGAGTTTCAGGGGGTGCAGAGGCTGCCCAGGGTCACAGACAGGGATATGCCTCCTGTCCTTTTTATTTATTTTTATTTTTTAAAAGATATTTTTTATTTATGCATACAAGCTGGGGTACAGGCCAGAGGCATGGGGTGGCAAGAGGGTTCACCAGAGACAGCGTGGGGAGCAGAACAGGCAGATCAACGGAATACACTGCTGAGGGGAGCAGCGGGTGAGACAGGAGAGGTCTGCCGCATCATGTGGGAATCTCCCTGGCCAGGCTTCGAACTTGCATCACCGTCACCGCTGCGTCATCACAGCGCAGCGCTTAACTGCTGCGCCACCAGGGAGGCCCTCCTGTCCTTTTTAAATGCCACCCAAACCTTCCTATACCTTCTGTGGCTTCTGGCTGCAGTCTGTCACTTTCTAGCTTTGCCCACTCCTGCTCTCCAGCTGGCCGACTCTTGTCCATACTGTTCCCTACAGTATGCACCCCACATGGCCCCCCCTACTGGGTCCTCTCCCAGGCAGAGCCAAGAGACCCTCCCATGACTGATTCTTCAGCCTGACCCATTTCCCTAGCCCAGGTCTGGCTGCAAGCTTTATAGGGTGGAGGTGACTTAGGAGGTAGATAGACAGACATGATGGGGAAAGGTGAACATTGTTGTGGTCCTTGGATGCTGCCTGCAGCCTGTGTAAAAATAGCTGCCCAGTTTGCCCCTGTCCCCCCCGGTGAGGAGGCGGCTGTGACAGTGGCTGCAGTGACGGGATGTGCCCTGGGGAGCATCTGGCAGGGCTCAAGTTGCCATGACAATGCTGACTCAGAGGCAGAGGCAGGTAGCAGCATCTGGTACCAGGCCTGCCAACTCCCATGCTCACGGCACCCTGCCCAACTCCCATCCTACATCCTCCACTCCACGAGTGTCTTCTGAGGCTGGAGAAGGCTGGAGAAGGGTGGGTCAGACCCCAAGGGAGCCAGATAAGTTCCTCCATTACTGACCCCCATCCAATCACCAGCTGAAAGATGTGAGGTTATGTTTCCATCTCACTGACCTGGGAGCCAGGCCTTCCTCCTACATCCACTCATCTGTCTGTTCATTCATACACCCATTCATTTGCCCAGCCACCTGTCTGTCCATCCATCTTCCCGTTCATCCACCCATCCGTCCATCATAAACTCATCCACCCATCTGTCCCTCTACTCTTCCATCTATCCAGCCATCCATTCATCCATTCACCCCATCTTCTCATCTGTATATGTCTGCCTACCCATTGATCCTTCCATTCTTCCATCCAAGCAACATTTATGGAGCACCTACTGTGTGCCTAATTTATTCTCAGCACAGGCTGATTGCCACTTGCCCATGTAGTCAGAGTACCAGAGAGGGGTCTAGGCTGGGGGTGTGAGTGAGGACCAAGGCTTCCATGGTCCCTGGGCTCAAGATGCTGAATCCCCTTCTCTCCGCCCTGTGCTGCTGCTTTTCCCTGCATCCCTTTCAGCCTCTCTGTATTTCCATTTCAGACTGAAGCCTAGACCCTTCTCCATACCTCCCAGGCCTGCAGCTACTGCCCACTCCCACTTCCCATGCTCGCTCATAAGCTCCACTCCAGTCACACTAGCTCTGTGCTTTTCCTCTAACACACTAGGTCACTCTACCTCAGGGCCTTTGCACTTGCTGGTCCCCCTGCTTAGAAGACCCTTAGACTCTTAGGATCTTTACCCAGCCTTGTTTAATTATTAATTTCATTTTTTATCTGCCTCTGCTCCCACCTCCACAGTATGAAGATAAGCCTGTGGTTCCTTCAGTGATGACTGCCTGTCTGTGCCTCCATTTCCCCCACTGTGAAATGGGCAAATAGAATTGGTGGTTGGACCTCAAGGGTTAAAGTCTCAGCACTATCAAACTATCACCAGCCACTGTGGCATGAGGGTGGTCATAATACCACCTCATGGATGGGTTGGGGTAGGGATTTAGCCCTCAGAACTGTGACTCATGCAGAGTAAATGCTCAACAGACACTTTATTTTTTAAAATTTATTTTTATTTAATTATGCATACAAGAATTGGAGTAGGCCAGAGGTGGGGGTCATGTGAGAGGATTCACTACAGACAGAGTGGGGAAAAGAACAGGCAGACTTACTGAAATACACAGCTGAGGGGAGCATCAGGTGAGACGGGAGAGGTCTGCTGTGCCATGTGGGTCAGCTCCCCGGCGGGGGACTGAACTCAGGCTGCAGTGGCTGCAGATAGCTTCATAGTGTTGAGACTTTAATCCCTGTGCCCCAGGGAGACCCCTCAACACTTTAGAAACAGTCCACTTGTCCTTGAACTGGTGAAGAATGTGTCCATCTCCACAGTGGAGTATCACTCAGCCATCAAAAGGAGTGAAGCCCTAATAACACTATAATGTGGATGGACTGAAAGCATGATATGGAGTGAGACCAGACACAAAAGGTAACACCGTGTGTGATCTACTTCTATGAAATGTCCAAAACAGGTAAATCCATAGACAGAAAATGGATCAATTGTTGTCAGGGACTGGGGGAGGTAGGGAATAGTTACTCATAGGGATGGAGTCTCTTTTTGGGGTGATGGAATGTTCTGAAACTAGACAGTAATAGTGGCTGCACATCATAGATGTATAACCACTGAGTTGTCCTCTTTAAAATTGTTTATGTTAGTGAATCTTACCTCAAAGTAATAGTAGTAATAAAAGACATTGTGAGTAAAAGACAAAGGAAATCTATGGAAGAAAATGTAGACTCAGTAATGAATCAAGGCCTTGGCCCCCTGCTCCCTGCAGATGGAGTCCTCAGGTGATTGAGTCTGGAGCAGACCCTGACCCCAGGTCCAAACCATAGTTCAACTTCTTTCGCTCCACTCGCCCTACCTCTGGCCACTGTAAAGGGCGAGGTGCTTGGTGGTTAAGACAGAGTAACCTGGGGCTTCCCGGGTGGTGCAGTGGTTAGGCGCTGCGCTGTGGTGCTGTCTGCAGCGGCGATGCGAGTTGGCCTGGGAGAGTCCCACATGGCGCCGCAGACCTCTCCTGCCTGCTCCCCTCAGCAGTGTGTTTCTGTCGATCTGCCTGTTCTGCTCCCCACTCTGTCTCTGGTGAACCCTCTTGCTGCCCCACACCTCTGGTCTGTACCCCAGCTTGTATGCATAAATAAATAAATCTTAAAAAAAAAAAGACAGAGTGACCTGGAGTTTGGGTGCCTTGGAGAGTCAGTCTGTCCCCCACCCCCAGAGAGAGAGAGAGACCTACAACGGTGTGGGGCTCCCCAGGAGTTGGCGGGAAGTGATGGACCAGTCCAGCAGGGGATCCTGTCTGGAGGAGCCTGCGTCTGGCTATCTCATAACTGCAAACAGCAAAAACTATTTTCTGATTTTTAAGAAAAACTACTAATGAAATTTCCCTGAGCAGCATCACTGTGCCCCTTCCTCCCCTACCAAGGAAAAGAGACTTGGCAGGGTGGGTAGTTCAGGGAGTGTGGAAGAGGTCACTCTTTCAGAGGTTTCAGGGAACTCAACGTGAGACTCTGCATGGCAGCAGAGAGAGAGGCCACTGTTCTGCCCTGCACAGGCACTTGGGGACCCTACTTATTAGGGATGCTCGGTGCTGGAGGGGGTGGGGTGGAGGGACAGGCCCTGGGCTGTTTACAGGGATGGTTTACAAAGGAACAGAGAAGGGAATGAGGGAGGAGAAGACACAGGAGGACGCTTGGAGTATTTTTAGGCGCTGAATGCAGCCCTGAAATATTTCCACGGCCACTCCCGAGAGTGAGCTGGGTGACTATTTCAGTGCCCAGTTCCAGCGGAGGCGGGGCAGGGGTGAGTCATGCTGGGTGGCCAAGTCCAGGCCAGGAGGTGGCTCACAGGGCAGGACTGGGGACCTTTGAGATGACAGCTCACCCACCTCAGCTTTTTGTCTGGTGCCAGCCTCTGGGGCATAGATGCAGCCTGGCTGCTGTTAGCTGTGCGTGGCACAACTGCCCAGGACCCTTCTCCCCCAAAAAACCCAATCACCCTGATCCCAAGATTCAAAAGGCTGGAGAGCGTCCCAGGTGAGTTCCCGACCAACACTCAGCAGGCGCTGTGAAGTCTGACACGTCGGCAGGTGTGCACGGAGCTCTTGTTGAGTATCAGGCCTCTTCCCTTCTTCTCATCCTCTGAAAACTCCACATGGTGGAGTCTACTATCAGCCCTACAGACAGGTGAGGAAACTGAGGTCCAGCAAGGGTTACATTTGCCAGGCACCTTGAACCCTGACCCTCCCTGAAGCTTCAGTCAGGAGTGAATTGTAAAGCAGGAGTCAATCTTGCCCACCCTGACCCTGCCCCACACCTGAGCTGAGAGAAGGTAAATGGATCCTTGAGATTCAAGGAGGCCACAGAGAGAGGAGCTCTGGAAGCTCTGGAGTTTTGTGACCTGGGGTAGGTCGCTTGGTCCTTTCTGTGCTCACCAAGGAATTCCCTGGCACACACTGGGCTGCTGTCTGGATCACGCACTGGATGACCCTGATTTTGTGTGCGCCCCACAGGCCGCAGTTGTTCAGGGGCCTTGCACTGCTGTTCCTGCACCTACTCCCTATTTCCGGACAGCGGCTTCTTGGGCTTTCTGTAGAGTCAGAGCCAGAGCTGGCTGCTGCCTGGGCTATCTTGACTCCCCTATACCTTCTCTCTGTGACCTCCACCCTGGGCTGAGTCCCCAGCATCACTTCCTTCTGGTCTCCTGGTTTCCACCCTTGTCTCAGTGTGTTCCAGAACCTTTTGTAGCTTCCTGTCTTGACGAGGAGTCGACTGTATCTGACCCATTTCCTGCTTCTCTCACTTTGCTTAAGTGCTGGACCTTTGCACGGGCTGCTCCCCTGTGTGGAAGACTGTTCCCCCAGATGGGCGGCTACCTTGCCACCCTCAATGTCACCCTCTGGCCTGATACCGCTCCTCCCCACCCTTGCCTTCCTGTACTGCAGCACTGTAGAAGGCGGGGCTGGTAGTGCTGAGTCGGGCCCCCGTTCCTGGTCCTAACCCCCTAGCCCTCTGCTTCCTTGTGCCCAGCTTCTCCCACTGAGTTCTGAGTGGACATCAGATCATCTCCTGTACCCCTGATGGGTAGCCCTTTGTCAAGGGAGACAGTGGAGGACACCAGGGCATGTCAGAGCCACTGGGAACACAGGCTGCCCATGCCAGGATGTGCCAGGAGCCTGGGTCCAGTTGAATGGGGGTGGGGAGGGAGGTGACAGGGCAAGGGCCATCACCCAGCCAGGAGAGGCAGGCTAGGGACACCTGGTGCACTTGCTCTGGGAGCAGCTGGTAATGTTGGAGAGAGGGAAGGAGGAATTGATGTGGAGGTGGTATAAGCAGGAATGATGCAGGAAACCAACAGGGAGGCCCTCCCACAGCTACTTTAGGGGCTGCTGCTGGGGACCACGCTATGTCCATGCTCCGGAAAGGGGGCTGAGAGGGCCCCAGGCTGAGTCACTCCTCAGCTTCTGGGCTTCTCTGACTACCATCTGGAGCCAACTCCAGGAGGAGGAGGTGGGGCTTGGAATCACCTACAGTTAAAGCACCTACACTCCTGCTTGGGAGTTGCCCTAGTCAGCTGACTGTGGCAGACACCAGCAACAGACCTGTCCGAAGGCTAGAAAGATTGAGGCCCTATGTTCAGAAACTGAGTCTGCACTTGTGGTTTCTCTTCTGGTTGAGGGAGCTGAAGCTGGTTTCTTGTAACCCAACCAGGAAGAAGACTGTAAAAACCAGGCCAACCAGACACACTGCTCAGGACAGAGCCTTCCAGAAGCCCATAAGGTAGCTATGGAGGGCTGGCTCATGACCTGGGCTACCAGGCAGGAAAGGTCAGGGTTGGCTGGTGGCACAGAGTGGAATGAACCCCAGCATACATTCCTCAAACTGACAAAGGGTTATTGGGGGCATCAGAACACATTCCAGGTTGAGCTAGGGCAGGGAAGCCACCACTCTTCCAGGGGATGAAGTGGGATCTTCACATGTAAGACACCTGACTCCAGGGCCTAGACTGAATCAAAGCCTGACCCTTGCCAGAGGGGTGGGTCCCAGACCTCAGAGGCCTTTATGGGCACCTGCATCTAGGCATATGGGGGAGGGTAGCTGTGAACAACACCCCCCCTCCCTTCACTGGTCTGTCCCCTCTACCCATCAGCATGGCTACCACACAGCCCATTCTCCCCAGGACCACCACCCACACCGTGTTAGGGAGGTGTGTTCCTGGTCTTGTAGCTTGTTGGGAACCGTCCCAAGTCACAGGCAGACCCCGTACCCCTGTCCCGAATTTGTGCCAAAGTGCTGCTTCATCAGTGAGTCTAACAATGGGGAAGCAAGGATGAGGGTGGGTGCAGAGGAGGGCAGCTACAGACTCAGGGCTATGGCATCTTTAACTTAAAGCTCTGCCAGATGATGGGATCACACTTTGCAGACTGACAAGTGGAGATCTCTGGGCCATGTGCCTTTTATTCCAATCACCCCTCAAAAGAGGTCTCAACAAAGTGACGATTAGGATCCTCAACTCCAGAACCGGGTGGCACCCAGTCTGGCCTCTGAGCACCTGCGACCCTGAGCTTCCCCTCATTTACAAAAGCAGTCTGTCTAAAGCCCTCGGCACCAGAAGTGTTTTGCAAACGTGTTGGCTCAACGTATCCGGCAAATCACCAAGGTGTGGACAGTCAGGGATATGGAGGAAAGAGCGTCTCATGCGTTCCTCTGGTCAATGCCTGTCCCAGCTTCTCTTGTGAACTCAGGTGTGGCTCGTGCTTGCAAAACAGGACAGGAAGAAAGGCAGCATGATGGTGGCAAGGACAGCCTTGTGGGTGCCATTCTGGCTCTGGCCTGGGGCTGTCCTCCCCCATCTCTGCACAACCATCCCTATGAAGGAAGGTCACAGACAAATTTGCTGCAGGGCCCCCAACCGTCCAGAAGCTGGAATCCTCTTCTGTAAGAGGACATTGAGGGACATGGAACCATTAACTCCTGGTGAAATGCTTCCCCGCAGCAAGAGGACCACCGAACTTAAAAGGAAACGTCCTCACGGGGCTGTGATTTCCTGAGGATACCACATAGCTGGTAGCTCAAAAGAATTATGGATTTGCAGTTGCATTTGCTTTTATTTTTATAACACAAAGAGGGAGACAGGAGGTCAAGGGGCAGGGGCCAACAACATTCCTGGTACAGCTTCTGGGGCACTTGTTTCTCCGTATTTGTTCTGAAAAGGTAATTCTGGGGTCTGTGATGCAGGAAACTTGAGGCTGTCAATCTCAGCACAGTTTAAAATGAATCCCGTCTGTCTGCCACACGGGGATCCAACTCAAATGCAAAACAAACCTGCTTGGAAAAAGCCTGCCCTCCAAACCAGAGCAGGGACTAAGGCGCTAAACACACAGACCCTTCCGGGAGTCCAGTCAGCTGCAACTTCACAACACCAAAAACAATGGACAGCATTTCCATCTGTAGAAGTGCTGGCAAAAAACAAGGACTTTACGTAAAGAGGAGACCACAGAATAGGCGAGGGGCTTCCCCAGCATGTCTCTGTTCCTTCTGAACCGGAGTAGAAACAGCCTCAGGTGGGAGCAGAGCCAGCCGCTCAGTCTCTGGGGATGCTGGGGCAGCTCACTGCTTGCCCGTCTGTCTGCCCGGCTTCTTCTCTGGCTGACCTCTGCCTGTGCCTGTGATCCCGCCTCGGCCCCGGCCGCCGAACACACCTGTGGGGCAGAGTGGAGGCTGCAGCAGAGCTGGGCTCAGTGGTCCCGCTGTGGACGCGGACTCTTGCCAGAACCCTCAACTCTGCTCAAATCACCTACGCCAAGTCTCTCCTCTTCTGTAAGAGGGGGGCGTGTGTGCCAAGAGCCTGGGGTGAAGTATCTGAACGAGGCAGGCATGGACATTCTCAATGTGACAGGGGGACAAGACCAGGTTCCCTGGGGTGTAAGGGTGCCAGGGGGGAGCAGAGGTGGGTGCCCAGTCAGGGACAGGCTCCCTACAGCCAGGGATGGGGGTTCTATAGGAGATGACGAAGCCAGGACTTCCAGGAGGAGGTGAGAACCAGAGCCAGGTCAGACGCAGGATTCAGCTGAGGGGTGGGCCAGAGACCCCTGGCTCAGAGTTAGGGACCAGAATCAGGCCCCTCCCTCAACACTGAATAATGCCTATACCTGCCAACACAGGAGAGAAATGATTGGGGCTTCTGTGTGTTCAGGTTCAGAGGTGTGGACAAGGGAGCACCCCACACACAGACCTCTGTCAACCAGTAGTGGCAGCAGGTAGTTCACTTCCAAACACGCCACACATGCCCTGGAAAGAGCAGGGCAACACAGGGACACAAATACATGTGCACAGGCCCTTCCACCACAGACGCAGCAGGGACTGCTGGCAGGGGCGGTCCAATCTCATCTCTCCTGGACAAGACCAGCCTGCTCAGAGGCGTCAGAGATTCTACCTACTGAGGTGGATGGTCTCTGCACAGTAGCTTGAGGAAGCCCCTCTCTGACCCTCCCTGTGAGCGCAGCTCTCCAACAGTGTTAGACCCCAGCACTAAGGGTCTGGCCCCCTGGAATGGGACAGGCGGGGGCCTGAGAACTCCCAGCTTTGGGCCCTGGCACCCCTGGGCCTAGAGGGCCCTTCTGTTCTTTGGCTCACTCCTGACTACTTGTGCTCAGGGTTGGCTCTGGCATCCTTCCTGGCTCTGCCAGTGAATATCCAGAGTGGGACCTGAGCCTGGCAGGGGGTGGATGGCCAATAGATGGAAGACACAGAGCCAGAGCCCTCCAAGAACAGAAGCCAAGCAGGGAGGGGTAAGGAGCGGCCGGGCATACAGTCATTGTGAGCTGACTACAGAACCAAATGAGTTTTATCCCAGATTTATAATCTGGGGTGGGGCAAGGAAGGGGTATCTCAAAAGGCGTGACAAGGCTTTATATAATGTGGTGACAGCAGGTAAAGGATCATGCCAGATCCGGAGCTGGGGTGCTCGCCAGCAGCCTGACGAGGCAGGTGCTGCCTGACCCTCCCTGTGGAGGGTAAACTGAGGTTCAGGAAGGTCCAGAGCACCTGCCAGGAGAGACAGGGGGCACTGAGATGAAGGGTCAAGTCCCCGGTCTGCACGAGCACTGCACTGGCCCCCAGAGCTGGGTCCAGAGTAGGGAAGTGAGGACTACCACCTGGCAGGAGGAGGGTCAGCACTATTACCCAGGACTTTGCCAGGACCCTGGATTGGGAGCGCACGGCCAACAGCAGTGTCAGCTGCCTGCAGAGGAGCACTGTGAGTCACAGCCTCACAGCTCTGGGGGGGAGGGCGGGCTCTGTGACAGCAGTGGCTAGGAATGTCAACACTGAGCTGGATGAACTCCACGTGCTTTGGCTGCCCCCTCACCTCAGCGGGGAAACCACCCCCAACCTCTGTAGTGTAATGTGGGTCTGGGCAGGGGAGGGGCCTACCTCGACCGGTACCTCCCATGCCTCGGCCCTTCTGCTGCTTCTGCTGCTGCAGGCCACCTCGGCCGCGGCCCTTGGCTACCACCTCCTCCTTCACCATGTCGATGATTTCGTCAGGAATGCGCAAGTACTTGATGGTACTGCCACGGATGTAGCACTCGGGCATCCGCCAGAACTTGTCCCCATCCTGTTGGGGGGAGTGGGAGAGGGTCATTTCATCTCAAGTCTGGAGTGTGTCCCAACAGCTGGCCAGGGCGGTGTCTGCCCCTCATACCCTGGTACCCATCACATCCGGGTCCCAGAGCATGCTGGGACCCAGGCTACATGCTGCGGCATTCTCAGACCTGGACACTCCTCAGGGAGGGGCCATGCTACAGTGGATCTCACCAGAACTTTGGGAATCTCCACATGAGGGATATGGGGCTGCAGGGAGATCAGACTGCCAGACAGGAAGGGGTGGTTACCTATAGCCTGAGACCCAGAGAAGGGCAAAGCTGGGCTGCGGCAGCCTCCAGAACCACCTTCTGGAGCCCTCTCCAATGCCCTGACTCATCCCTTCACCCACAAAGTACCTCCTGACTAGTGTGTGGGCGTGAGCAGGATAGAGACCCTGTGCGATGGTGAGGAGGGCCTGAGGGAAAGGGAAGGCAAGTCTGAGCCCGCCTGGGGCAGCTCCCTACAATCATAGTTTTCAGTGCAGCTAGAGACAGGGACAGGCAAAGCCTTCTCCCCACTGTAGAAAGGGCCTCCCATCACACTCCCTCCTCCTGCCCTTGGGCAGGAACCTGGGGCTCTTCCATTAGATTAGTTCCCCAGCTCCACCCTGTTGCCCTGAGCCAGAAGCCCCGACAGTTTTCCCCCCACACCCTTAGAAATCAAATCAAATCTCTCTGCTTAGAACCCAAGCAGGGGCCCCTTGGCCCAAGGATGAGGTCCAAGTCCTCAGTGTGGCTCCCAAAGACTTGGAATCCAGCCCCACCCTGGCTGCCCTCTCTGAGTCCTTGGCCTGACCTGCCTTCCAGATGGAACTTTCTGGAATACACAAAGCATGCTTCTTGCCTCCAGCACTTTGTACATGCCATATGGTTAACTCTGGCCCTTTACAGATCTTGCCTCCTGTGTCTCCTTGAAGCCCCAGTGCACAGCTTGTTGGAAATGCCTGGGTTGGTCTGGTCTGGTTTGGTCTGATGGAGATGCTTGGCGGGACCAATGGAATGTTCAAGGGCCGACTTTTCCCAGGAACAGCAAGAGCCCCCAACCCACACAGGAACCTCAGGAGGCATTCCTTTCCCAGATAGAGTAGGCAAGTGGCCAAATCCATGGAGATGCAGATCACAGCCAGACAGAAACAGAGAGATACAGCCCAAGGCTGGAGCTGGGGCTGACAGAGGTGGCCCAAGGCCTAAACCACCTCCCAACCAGTTCTCCCTGTAATTTCTCAGGCTTGAGGGGTTTCTTCACACTGTTGCCCACTCAGCAACCGAGGGAGGACCCAGAGTGCATTCCCACCTCATTTCAGCCTTGTCTTCCAACCTCCAGGACAAGGAGGGGGTCTGTTTAGCAAAGCCACTTGCTGGGTATCGTAGGCTTTCAACAGTGAGGTTATTTTTTGTGCCACTGAAAAAATAAACAGGGCCTTTCTGGTGGTGCAACAGGTTAAGCGCAGCACTATGAAGCTATCCAGAGCCACTGCAGCACAAGTTCAATATCCGGCCAGGGAGATTCCCACATGGCACAGCAGACCTCTCCTGCCTCACCTGCTGCTCCCCTCAGCAGTGTACTTCAGTAGATCTGCCTGTTCTGCTCCCCACTCTGTCTCTGAAGAATCCTCTCACCATCCCACACCTCTGGCCTACACCCCAGCTTGTATGCATAAATAAATAAATCTTTAAAAAAGGAAAAAAGAAATCCACAAGTCTTTAAAAGGACGACCAATGTTAGGATAATGGTGGCCACTGACTAGGCAGGCGTTCGTGGTGTATGCCTGTGCTCTGGTGGTCTGGAAACACTGTTTCCCATTGCAATAATCACATGTGCCCAGTGTCAGCTGACCACGGAGGCTAGACTGACCTCACTCCAAGGCCCAGTGGTTCCAGGTCACAGAAGTGAATACAGACCTATTGGCCACACACAGAAGGACCTTGCTTGGCTACCTGTGGTGGCACAGTCTTCAACAGTCACAACAAACCACCCGGATACCTGCTGCCTAGCGTGGGGCATGGGAAATAAGAGGGAGTTTCCAGTATGCTGGGACCATAAGAAGCAGGCCACTGAGCCCCTCAAGGGAGCGCTCCTCCTCAACTACCTCCCCTGTAATACAGGAAGGAGGGAAGGGGCGGGAGGTGTTGCCAAAGTCAAAGTGGCAGGGAAGCTCTAGCACAGAGCCCATAGCAAGGCAGCAGGAAGAGCCACTGCCTTCATCTTCATTTCATCCCAAGGGCGAGGGCAGGCCTGTACCCCAGTGTCCAGTGCTATCCCTGGTCCTGTGCTTTCTTGTTTAAGGTCCCTGGAGTAAACAAGTCTTATTGTTTACAGGGCCCTAGGGCTGTCGTAACTCCCTGAGAGTCTGGACATCCCACTGCCACGCCATCATGGCCAATAAGGCCCAGGTGACCTTCAATGTCAAGGTCAAAGTTGAGAAGGGTCTAGCCTGCTCTAGAGGCCACTTCCTACCATGCAGCAGGGCAGCAGGGATTTGTGGCCCAAGGTGAGCTTCAGGCATAAGTCCTTCCTGGTCAAAGGTGACACCAACAGACATAGCAGCTGAGGCCTATAGGGTATCTCAGCATCCCCTGCCCCTAGGCAGCATCTGAGCACGTGCAAAATCCAGGCAACTATGCAGGTTTGGTGTCCTGGTCTCTTCAGCCCAGCTCCGCCACAGCCAGTTCAGTTCCTCGGATTTCACTCCTCTCAAGACTCCAACCCATCCACAAGCCCCGCCCCAGGCAGGATGACAGGGCTAGGGAGTTGGTAGGCTTAAAGGTACACTTCCTTCCATTCCCCCTACAGGGTCCAAGGAGGGACTATCACCCCATTTACTAATGAGAATGCCAAGATCAGTAAGTCCCAGGTTAAGCAGGTACTCCAGGTCAAGTTTCTCCTACTCCTCGTACCCCCGACCTAACTGGCTGTATTGGTCCCCAGTGCAGGAGCAGACTCTGGGGGCACTCACCCTGGATGTGCAGATCACCTCTCGCAGGTTGATGTTCATCCAGTTGTCGCAGCTCACCAGGTGCCCATTGTAAGTCTCCCCGTTTTTGAGCTCCACCAACTGGAGAGAGACAAGCTCCAAGTCAGCCATGGGCCCCATTCAGAAAACCTGCTTCCTCCTGCCCCTTGGCCACAGCACACGGCACCCAGGTCCCCAACAGCTCTTCTTATAGGCGACTCATCCTGATCCCTCTGTACACTTGCTGGGCATTGTAAGCTTTCTAGTGAGGTTATTTTCTGTGCAATTAACAAAACCCACAGCCCTTTTTTTTTTTTTTTTTTTTTAATTTATACATACAAGCTGGGGTACAGGCCAGAGGCGTGGGGCGGCGAGAGGGTTCACCAGAGACGGAGCAGGTAGCAAAACAGGCAGATCAGAAATACACTGCTGAGGGGAGCAGCGGGCAAGGCAGGTCTGCCGCGCCATGTGGGATTCTCCCCGACCGTGCGTCGAACTCGCGTCGCCGCTGCCGACAGCTCCACAGCGCAGCGCTTAATCGCTGCGCCACCGGGGAGGCCCTAAAACCCACAGCTCTTTAAGGGAACAAACAAGGTTAGGCTAATGGTGGTCAGGCAGGCATTATTTTGGAGTGGTATATGCGTGTGCTCTGGTGGTCTGAAAACACCTTTTCACTGCAGTAATTACTTGCTGATTTTTTAAAAATAAGATTTCCTTATTTACACATACAAGAACCGGGGTGTAGGCCAGAGGTGTGGGGTAAGTGGGATGTGTGTGAGAGGATTCACTGAGGCAGAGTGCGAAGCAGAACAGGCGGAGAACCACACTGCTAAGGGGAGCAGTGGGCATGCCATATGGGAAGCTCTCTGGCCAGGGATCAAACTCACGCTGCAGTGGCTGCGGACAGCTTCATAGTGCTGAGACTTAACCCCTTGCACCACCAGGGAGGTCCCTACTTGCCTATTTTTATGTGTTTTTAGAAAACACATGAATAGCATATCATTCGGATAATATGCTATTGTTGGGGACAGGCTGAGAATCCAACCAGATTATTTGCTAAAGATAAATGAAGACAGACATCCACAAGTGTGTGTGTCCACAGCAGCCAAAATATTCACAGAATGAAAAAGTGGAAACAACTCAAATGTTTATCAGCAGACAATGGATAAGCACAATGTGGTTCCATCCATACAACGGATTACCATCTAGTTATAGGGAACCAAGCCCCAACACAAGCTACAATGTGGATGGAGCTTGAAAACATGCTGAAAAGCCAGACACAAGAGACCACAGCACATGTGATCCACTCATATAAAATGTTCAGAATAGGCAAATCCATACACAAAGCAGATTAGTGGCTGGGGGGAGTGACTATTTGTGGGGATAGGCTCTCCTGTGGGGTGATGGAATATTCTGGAATAGACATAAGTAATGGTTGCACAACACAGTGAATGTGCTAAATGCTACTGAATTGTTCATTTTAAAGGCTGAATTGTAAGGTATGTGAATTGCATATAAATAATAATAAAGAAAAAAAAACATACCGGCAGATACCACACTGTACTGTTCAGGGCAGGAGTAGTGTAGGGACTAATGTATATGTCATGACCCTATCTGTTTTAAAAATTTATATTCACGTTTACATGCACAAGTTCAAAACCTGAATGAGCATGTATTAGAGAACTAGTTATACCGCTGGGAATGAAGAGAGGCTTCCACTTTCTGTGTCTCTGGTGTCTGAAATTTTAACAGAGATCACTTTCATAAGCAACAGAAATGACACAGGTCCCGACATGTGTGGGAGGAAAAGGAGAGTGAGCTGCTGTCTCCTGGACAGGCGAGAAGCAGGTTGGCTGAAGGCCCCTCACCCTTTCCTTAGTGTCCCTGTCCCTGTACTGAGGCTTGTCCCCACTTAAATCCACTGTCCCTGATTTGCATGTACTCACCATGGGGTGATTCTGAGCTGTCTTCAGTAGCGACAAGGGAAGCTGAAAGGCAAACAGAGGACATGACCCAGTGCGTGATCAGTGTCTGGATGGGTCAGGGCCCCTGGGGCCTCTAAGGAACCTCAGTTCAACACACAGCACTGGGTGCGGTAACACACCCCTCGTCCTTAATGAATCTCCTCACTTTGTCCAGCCCCAGGACACACACCTGCCCTCTAGTTTAGGAAAGAAAGCTCCAGGCAACCTTGTGACTACTCAGAGGAAGCCGTTACCTGTCCCTGGTGCTGACCATTCCCGGTGCAGTATCCCCCCTCTTATAAATTGCACCATAGCACACCGGTCCTGCTGCTACTTGTGCCTTTTGCCCAAATGATGGTGTCGAGTCTCATCCACCTTAATGGCTCAAATCTGGTTATCATCACCGTGACTTCACTGAGGTACAGACAACTTGCAGGGCACTAGAGCTAGAAAGGACAGAGCCCGGCCTGACCAGGTCTATGTGCAGCAGAGTGCTAAGCCCACTGGATCAGAAGTGACTCCATTGTGCTCAACTGGGAGTCAAGTCTCCTGGAGGAGTCACATATGAGCTAGGTTTTCAAAGCCAGGATTTCATCAGGTGAGAAGGAAGAAATCTCCAGAAAGTCTGGTGACAGCAAGTAAGGGCAGGTAAAGGATAGAATCTCACCCAGGTAAGGTGAACTCCAAGATATTTCTTTTTTCCATCATTACTGAATTTTGTTGTCATAATGTATAATATAACTGGGAAAAATCAGCTGTTCATTTTGAGGACATAAATCACAGTCCACATACCTCTGAAGCCTCTGAGCTTCTAGAGGGAGTCCTGGGTAGCCATGCTTTGGTCTGGGCCCAGCAACAGCCTTTTGGTATGCACCAAGGGTCCCACAACTAGAAAGTGACCGGATTCCAAGTCACTAAACCCCAGCTATTTGCAGGGGAATCCCAGGTCTACTTTGTGCTATACTGGAGACTCAGGCCTCTTTTTTTGGGGAGGGGCAAAGATAGCCTTCAACCCCCTCAGTGTGGCTGGTTCCCCATGGAAGGGCTTGGGTGGGGGATCCCATATTCCATAGGCCTTCCTGAGAAGACCAACATGGCGGGGGGGGGGGTACCAGGAAGCCAGGCCCAATCCCACTTCCTGCACTGATTTCCTAGAAGGGCAAGATAAGGAAGAAGGGGTGGTTGTTCCAGGCACAGAAGGAGGATGTGGGTGGGCTGGGCCAGTCTGTGTTCCTATCCCCCCATTTGGAATATGTCCATGTGATGTTGCCCCAGTGCAGGTCAGGTACCCAGGGGGCCTTTTTCTTACTATGGAGAAGCCTGCTTTCCTGTGTCAGTGAGGATCTGCACCAGAGCAATGAGACACCTGGGACCTCCTCCCAGATCCCAAGAGAGGTCAGGCTCATCTAGCCCTGAACGATGAGAATGAAGTCGGACTCAGCACCAAAGGCAGAGACCCAGCTGTGGCTGAGGCACCAGTGGCCAGAGCCAGGACCTGCCCAGAGACACACAGCAAAGTCCTGGCAGCAGGGTCCACAGACATACTCTGTGTATGGAAAGCACTCTTGATGCTGGTGAGGGCCTCTCTGGGGCCACCACCTGCTGTCAGCTGCTGTCGCTAGTAGCGCTGCTCACAAAGCAGCACAGACAAGTCTGACATAGATGGGACCAGCACCTACTCATAAGCTGCCCCACGTGGCCAAAGTCAGGCCTGATGTGACTGCAGCCAAACATCGCTTCCATTCCCCACACACACCTGTCCCAGCTGCCAACCTTTGTTCTGCAGCTCCCTCTGGTTCTGGGGTGCCAGTCCCCAAGCTGGCTGGGGTGCCAGAAGTCACGTCCTCTGGCCAGGGTCTAGTAATAACCCCATCTGGGAAACAAGGTTTCCACCTAGGCCACCCTCCACTGTTTCTATTATAGGATGCAGTCAGTCTCTAATTAGCTTGTTTGTTTATTATGTCTCCCTGGCTAGACTGGAAAACTCAGTGGGTGTGGACTTTGTCCAGCGCCCAGCAGGGCCAGGCACACAAGAGGGACTCAGTAAATATTTGCTGAACAAATACATAAGGGAAAGGTACATTTCACCAGGGCAGTGGGATACTCACCCCACCCCACAGATAAGGAGAAGAGGGGTAGAGATGGGGAGGGGTGGCATCAAGAAAGTCTTCCAAGGTCATAGCAGCTTGGGGCAGTGGCTACATCCCCATCCTAGATCTTCTACAACCACATTCCCAAACTGTGCCAGAAACAGAGGAGAATATTCTCCAGAACTTAAAACCAGGTGAGAAAAAGGAAAATGCCTGGAGATGGTGAGGGAGACGGTACAGGGTCTGACAGCTACTTGAGGGCAGTCAGGAAAGTTGTGAAAGCTTCAGGAAGAGAATCCCTTTCTCTGCGGTTTCTCAGAACTTCTGGGGTTGGGTCCTCAGGCTAGATGCCATTGCTTCCTGAGGATCCCAATTGTCTCCCAACAACTCTCAGCCTCCTCCAGAATCTGGTTTCTGACTCCATCCTGACCTCAAGGAGCTGGGAGTCATAACTTGTCCACTCCTGACACTCTTCAGCTGAAGTCACGAGTCCACACGTCACCTAAGGTTTTCCACAGGTTCTTGGAAATGGCGACTTTAAGTAAAAAGACATAGAATGAAACCAGGTCCTCAAATAACATCAGTTTATTCAACATCAGCTGGGATTCTTTTACCCTTATCAACCCTATAACGAAAGCAATGTTGAATAAAATGACATGAGGACCTGCAGACACTGTTCCAGGTTCTGGGAACATATTGGGGATAAAAATGAAGATTCAGTCTCTTTCACTTGTGCCCATCCCCTCAGGCCAAGAGGTACAGAGACCTCCTTCAACCTCTGCATAGCCAGCTGATCTTAGTGCAGATCAGTCAGGAGTTCTAGCTCTGAAATCCTCCATGGCACTCTCCATTTCCCCGTCTGTGTGGTGCGGGGGTGGGAGGCCGCGGGGGGTACCGGCCTGCTCTGGTTCAGATTCAACTTTCCACAAACAGTGGGCAATGAGGCCCTCGTGGGCTATTTGTCAGGCCTCAATCCTTCCTTCTGTGAACTGGGAAGACGATCCCCTCTGCCTGGCTTAACGTGCTGTGAGACTTGGGAAGAACCCCCCTCTCTGGGTCTTTCAGCCTGAAAACGAGAGACACAAGAGGTTGCTCTGCTGACATTGTAACGGCCTTGCAAGCCCTGAAATTCCCAAAATTAACTCGATTTTGAAGACTAAGACCTATTTCATGGCGCTCCTATGAAGTTACAGACTTGGCGGGATGCACTCGGAGCCCCTTCCAGAGAGAAAACTTACTCGGCACGTATTCCTCGGACCGTACGGCGGCTTCCCGCCCTCAGTTTCCCTATTTGCAAAATGGAAAGGCTGAGACTAGGCCGCTGTGCTATGATTACGAATTGTCCCAACTCTAAGCCACCCCCCCCCCCCGCCCCCGAGACCAATGTGCTGGGAGCCGCTTGCTTTCTCCGGCCTCGGTTTGCCACCGGCTCGGATCAGGGAAAGAACTAGAGACCCACACGGCTCGCTCGTGCTCCGCGTGGTCCCTGCCACAGTGCCCACCCCGAGGGACCACGACGACCGCGCCCCCGCCTCCTTGCCGTCGCCCTGCCCTCACCATGGTGTCGGCGGGGACCGGGCTCGCCGGCCACTTCCGCCGCTGCCGCTGCCGCTGCCGCCAGTAGCCGCCCCGCCGCGCGCCACAAGGCTGAAATGGAGCGGCAGCGATGCGAGCCAATCAACACGGGGTTCGAGGGACGGACAACCAATCTACGCGGAGTAAGGCGGCCCTCCTAGGCACGTGAGACAAGGTGGACCGCGCTCCCGCCGGAGGAAAAGAAGGAAAAAGCCGTAAAGCCCCGCGGTGAGTGCTGAAAAAGGGGGCGGAGCAACGTGCGCCCGCGCAGGCGGCCTTGTGGGTAAGAGCGCACGCGCAAAGTCCTCAGGATCGGTTCTCTGAGGTGGAGGAAGTTGGTTATTTCCTCCAATTTACAAACGGGGACGTTGGGGCTCCCTGGTTCTTGGGACAGACGGTGCCTGATGTCTCCATTGGTTACCGGCTCGTCTGTTTCTCATGATTGGAACTGATCCTTATTGAAGGCAATTCTTTAACGAGGCTGGCATTCTATCTGTGCACCTCTGAGCCTCAGTTTGCCCCCTGTGAAATGGGCATATCGCAGTATCAGCTGCAGGCAGCATGAACCGAGTTAAGCGGTGGAAAAGCACTTCCAACAACGTCTGTCACAAACTAAGCATTTAATACACAGGAGCGACCTACTGTGCGCCTGTGTCATGAATCGGCCAACAAATCTAAGGTGGGGACTTGGGAGCCCATTTGGGAGAAAGAGCAAAGTAAATAGGCAAACGTGTTTGTTTCTTCAGAAGGCCATAATAAGTTACCACAAACTGCGTGGCTTAAAACACTAGAACTTGGGCCTCCCGGGTGGCCAAGGGGTCAAGTCTCAGCATTATCACCAATAGGCCTGAGTTCCATCCCCAGCAGGAGAGCTAACAATCCATAAGGCAGTAGACCTTTCCCCCACCGGGGAGCTGACCCACGTGGCACAGCAGACCTTTTTGTCTCCCCCACTGCTTCCTTTAGGAGTATATTGCGGTTAATCTGTTCTGCTCCCCACCCTGTCTGTGGTGAATCCTCTCACACATACCTTACACATACACACACACACACACACACACGCACACACAGGCAGAGACCTTACATAGACCCTCAGTCCTTCTACACAAAAATAAATAAAAATTTAAAAACAAAAACAATAGAAATCAACTTAGAAGTCTGAAATTAAGTTGTCAGCTAGGCTTGGTTCCTTCAGAGGGCTCTGCGGGACAATTTGTCCCAGGCCCTCTAAGCTCTGGTGGTGGTTGGCAATCTTTGTTCCTTGACTTTCAGATACATCACTTTAATCTCTGCTTCTATCTTCACCTGACTTTCTTCTGTGTGTCTGTGTCTCATGTTGAAGTATGTTACGGGTCCAAGTTACGACAGAGTCAATCTGATGTAATTACAAAGCGGTGGTTTATTGCTAGCTCGAGCTAGGGTCCCAATTAGCCCGAAGTACCGTCGCATCTGTCTAGTAGGCTAAAATGGAGACCCCCAGCACAGTGTTGGTGCAGCTTATAAAGGCAATTACATATACAAAGGAATTTAGCAACTATACAGAATTTGGCAATACATCAAAAAGGGGGGGGTGGTCTCAAAGTAGATGGTCAGGGCTGTTATCTTTTGGTGTCCCTGAAGCCTTTTGCCCCTGCTGGGGGAGTCTATAGACTTTGAAATTTTTCTGCCACCTGGAGGAAGTTTATCTCAGGTTGCATTCCTTGAAGTTTTACAGCTGCAGGGTGCCAGACTGTGGCACCTTGCTTTATCAATGCCATTGACATTCTTACTTTTACATACTTTTACATTTCCTTTACAGCGGCAGGGTGCCAGACTATGGCACCTTGCTTTATCAATGGCCACTGACATTCTTACTTTTACATACTTCTACATCTCAGATTTTCCTTTCTTTGATTAGGTTCATTCTATACCTAGGAAAATCACATCTCCAGATCCTTAATTACACCTGCAAAGCCCTTATTTCAAATAAGGTTACATTCACAGTTCCCTGGGGGTTAGCCATGTTAGAACACATGGTTTTAGGGAACATGACTCAACCCACCATAGCAAATATTAGCTCTGACTCCTTTGAATGCAGACATTTATTTTATCCTCCTAGGAGACCATGCATGTATTTCCCACACTTGTGAGCCTGACTAAATTCTCAGGAGGGGCCCAGCTAGTTTTCCATGGAGGGGGTCCTTCCACTGCCTGGATCTCACAAGTCTGTAAATGGCCCAGAGATGCCCTACTCTGGTGACTAACCTTCTCTGGGTCTCCCAAATGTCATTGACCTATGAGCCTTTTCTTACCAAACCCAGGAGGGCTGGGTTTTTCCAGCTAAAAAGACAAAAGACCCTGTGCTTTTTTTTTTTTTTTTTAAGGATTTATTTTATTTATACATACAAGCTGGGGTACAGGCCAGAGGCGTGGGGCGGCGAGAGGGTTCACCAGAGACGTAGTGGGTAGCAGAACAGGCAGATCAGAAGTACACTGCTGAGGCGAACAGTGGGTGAGGCAGGAGGGTCTGCCATGCCATGTGGGATTCTCCCCAGCTGGGCGTCGAACTCGCGTTGCAGCTGCTGACAGCTCCACAGCACAGTGCTTAACTGCTGCGTCACCGGGGAGGCCCGCTTATTTTTTTTTTTTTAAAGATTTGTTTTTTTATTGGGCCTCCCTGGTGGTGCAGCAGTTAGGCGCTGTGCTGTGGAGCAATCAGCAGTGGCAACGACAAGAGTTCAATGCCCAGCCGGGGAGATTCCCACATGGTGCAGCAGACCTCTCCCGCCTCTCCTGCTGCTCCCCTCAGCAGTATGTTTCTGTTGATCTGCCTGTTCTGCTCCCCACTCTGTCTCTGGTGAACCCTCTCGCCGCCCCATGCCTCTGGCCTGTATCCCAGCTTGTATGCATAAATAAATAAATCTTAAAAAAAAGATTTATTTATTTATGCATACAAGAGCTGGGGTGTTAGGCCACAGGTGGGGGGCGGGGGAGAGGATTCACCAGAGACAGAGTGAGGAGCAGAACAGGCAGATCAGAAATACACTGCTGGGCCTCCCCGGTGGCGCAGCGGTTAAGGGCTGCGCTGTGGAGCTGTCGGCAGCGGCGAAGCGAGTTCAACGCCCGGCCAGGGAGAATCCCACATGGCACGGCAGACCTCTCCTGCCTTGCCCGCTGCTCCCCTCAGCAGTGTATTTCTGATCTGCCTGTTCTGCTACTCGCTCTGTCTCTGGTGAACCCTCTCACTGCCCCACGCCTCTGGCCTGTACCCCAGCTTGTATGTATAAATAAAAAATAAATCTTTAAAAAAAAAAAAAGAAATACACTGCTGAGGGGAGCAGCAGGTGAAGCAGGAGAGGTCTGCTGCGCCATGTGCAGTGGCTGTGGATAGCCTCATAGTGCTGAGACTTAACCCCATCTGCCACCAGGGAGGCCCTGACCCTGTGCTTTTTGGAGTCAGTTTGGGAAGCCCTTGATGCTCAGGTTCTCAATAAAAGATTCTCCTTTATCAGGACCTTGAGGACTGGGAAAAAAAGGATGGGAATGCCCAGACCTAACCACCCAAACAAATGGATGTGGGATGATAAATTCCTCACCAGGATTCAGAGAGCGGAGAGTGGTTTGCTTACTTGGCTCTGCTATGAAGTTGCTGAGTGATTCCATCAAGTTCCTCCCTTTCCCTTACTAAAAACCACCCACCTGCATGATTCTGAGAATAGATCAAATGTGGAAGCTGTAATCCTGAACTGCCAGTGGTCCTTTATGTTTGAGTTCGGGATCCTCCCCCAGATGAAGACTCAAGGATACATAGTGTATTCAGGAGGTAACCTTAAGAAGCCCCACTGAGGGTAGAGACCTGGTTTAGTGAGTGAAGGATCCTGGCAGGGGCTGCTCAATGAGTAATCAGGGGTTAGTCTAATGGGGACTTCAGGGGACAGCCTTCATCTCATAGTGTCCCAGGGTCAGTGGAACTGGAGAGTTTATTCTCCAAGTCCCGTCTATTACTGGCTTGGGGCTGCTACCCAAGGGGCCAGAAGGCGAGGAGGCTGGGATGTGGGCAGGGGCTGGTAGGATGCCAATGGTGATAAGCCAATTAGATTAGAGGGGTCAGGGTGACGTGCCAACTTTTGTTTACCCAGGATAAAAGCCATTTGATAAACAACAGAAACTGGTACTACAGAGGAGTCCCAGTATCAACATGGTGATCAAAGTAGGAATAAAATCTCAAGCTGTTTCACCCTTTTCTGAGTTTTCTAGACTTTTCTATGTAAGCAGTCTTTCTCCTTTTCCCCAACAGGCAAATTCCAATTCATGCCTGAAACCTCTGCTTGGGTGACACCGTGTGGCAGTTTATGATGACTGCAGTTTTTTTTTCTTTCCCTGTAGAAAGTTCTGCATTCCCTCCCCATAGTAATTGGTTAAAGGAGGAACACATGACCAGTTAAGGCCAATTAGAACCTCCCTTGGGAAAGATCCTGAGGACTGGGTGAGATAAGAGCCATTTCCAAAGAGGTTGCTAAAACGAGGTAGTAGAAGGCCACTGCCTTCAGGATTTGTCTTTTTAAAGTTTTGTGCAGTTTGAATCAGACAAACACAAGACAGTGGATCTAATCGGTAAAAAGGGAGGCATAGTTTTGAGCCCCTGGACCCAGTTAGACTTGAAGCTGAAGCTAAAAGGCATGGCTTTCCACTTACATGAGTCCAAGAAGTTGTACTTTATGACTTAATCCACTTGGAGTTTGGACTCTTTCCCAGCAACTGGCAGAACCTGCCCGATTGCAGTGCTACTCTGTGAACACTGCATGAGACTCTGACCAAAAGCTACTTTGAACTTTAGTACCTTAGAATCCCGATGGAGAGAAATATGACAGCTGCACAATCACAGGAATAAAGTGAAATTACAATGAGTGACACTTGTTAGGAGACTGGAGATGGCATAGAAGGATATTGAGGATGAAACTGGATATACATAACTAAGCATTTGTTGATTGACTAAGCAATACATCACGCTTATCCTGCCATCCTTCCATAAACAAACACACAGGCCCATTCTGTTAAAAAGAAAAAAAAAGAAGATGGGATTATAAAGACATTCTGTGTGATCACTGTTTTTTTGTTTGTTTGTTTTAAGATTTATTTATTTATTTATGCATACAAGAGCTGAGGTGTGGGGAGTGAGAGGATTCACCAGAGACAGAGTGGGGAGCAGAACAGGCAGGTTAACTGAAAGACACTGCTGAGAGGAGCAGTGGGCGAGGCAGAAGAGGTCTGCTATGCCATGTGGGAATCTCCCTGGCTGGGGCTCGAACTCGTGCTGCAGTGGCTGTGGATAGCTTTATAGACTTACCTCCTTGCGCCACCAGGGAGTCCTCTATGTGACCACTTTGTTACTCAGACTAGTACTCTTAGACTTTCCCTCCTGGCATAGTCAGGCCTTGCTTAAGAAGAGCATAAGCTTAACAACCAGGTTGTATTCTAAGAAATTCATCATTAGTTGATTATGTGGTTGTGCGAATGTCATGGAGTGTGATTACGCGCACCCAGACGGTACAGCCTATTGGGACCACCACTGCAGGTATGGCGCCTCATGGACTGAAAGTTAAGTGATCCAGGACTGTATTATTACCATCTGCATCTTACAGATGAGGAAACTGAGGTCTAGAATGGGAAAATAAGTCCTATGAGGGCACACAGCATGTGAAAAGCATGCAGAATTCAAACCCAGGCTAGGTGACTCTAACCACCGTATACTACCCTCCCTTCTCTCCTAAGAAAATTGCATTTAAAAAATAAAAGGGGGCCTCCCTGGTGGCGCAGCGGTTGAGCACTGCGCTGTGGAGCTGTGGGCAGCGCGCGATGCGGGTTCGACGCCTGGCCGGGGAGAGTCCCAAATGGTGCGGCAAGACCTCTCCTGCCTCGCCTGCTGCTCCCCTCAGCAGTGTATTTCTGATCTGCCTGTTCTGCTCCCCACTCTGTATCTGGTGAGCCCTCTCACCGCCCCATGACCCTGGCTTATACCCCAGCTTGTATGTATAAATAAATCAATCTTTATTTTAAAAAAATAAAAATAAAAGGAACAATTCTTTACCAATATGAAGGTTTGTTTGTTTGTTTACAACTGGAAAATAAGGCGTGGTACCTGAGTACTTTACATTATACCAATGTAAATTTCTTGGTTTTGAAAATGGTTTAGTAAGTTAAAACCATTTCACTGGGAAAAGCTGAATTTAGGTCCATGGTAAGGCTGTACTATTTTTGCAACATTATGTCAGTCTTAAACTATTTCAAAAACAAGAAGTTACAGAAGTCTAATGGCCAAAAGAATTGAAAGCTGGAGCTCAAAGAGATACTTGTACACCCATATTTATTTATTTTTTTAAGATTTTTTTTTTTTTGTATACAAGCTGGGGTGTAGGCCAGAGATGTGGGGTGGTGAGAGGGTTCACCAGAGACAGAGTGGGGAGCAGAACAGGCAGATGGACCAAAATACACTGCTGAGAAGAGCAGCGGGGAGGCAGGAGAGGTCTGCTGCGACATGTGGGAATCTCCCTGGCCAGGCTTTGGGCTTGGAACTCAGGCTGCAGCTGCCAACAGCTCCACAGTCAGCACCCAATCCTTTGCGCCACCAGGGAGGCCCCACCCATATTTATAACAGCATTATTCACAGTACCAAAAAGGTGGAAGCAATCTAGTGCCCATTGAGTGACAAAGGAGTAAGCCTTAAAAATGAAGGAATTCTGACAGGCTAAAACATGGATGAAACTTAAGGACATAATGTGAAATAAATCAGTTACAAAAGGACAATTTATTGTGTAGTCCACTTATGTGAAGTACCTAGAGGAATCAAATCCACAGAGACAGAAAGTAGAATGCTGGGTGCCAGGATTTGGGGGAGAGGGTTGGGTAGTCAGTGCTTAATGGGAACAGAACTTCAGTTTGGGAAGATGAAAAGTTCTGGAGATGGAGGATGGTGATGGTCACACACAAATGTGAATGTGGGGTCTCCCTGATGGCGCCAACGGGTTAAGTCTCAGCACTATGAAGCTAGCCATAACCACTGCAGCACAAGTTTGATCCCCACCCAGGAAGCTTCCCACATGGAGCAGCAGACAATTCCTCTCTCGCCCGCTGCTCCCCTCATCAGTGTATTTCAGTAGATGCATCTGTTCTGCTCCCCACTCTGTCTCTGGTGAATCCTCTCACTCCCCACTACCTCTGGCCAACACCCCAGTTCTTGTATGCATAAATAAATCTGAAAAACAAACAAATGTGAATGTGCTTCATGCCACTGAACTGTACACTTGGAAATGGTTACAACGGTAAATTTTACACTATGTACAATATATTTATTTATTTACAAAATATTTATTTATTTATTTTTAAAAAGATTTATTTATTTATGTATATAAGAGCTGGGGTATAAGTCATAGGTGTGGGGGTGATGAGAGGATTCACCAGACACAGAGTGGGGAGCAGAACAGGCCGAACTACTGAAATACACTGCTGACAGGAGAGGTCTGCTGTGCCATGTGGGTCAGCCCTCTGGCCGGGGATCTAACTCAGGCTGCAGTAGCTGCCATAACTTCATAGTGCTGAGACTTAACCCCTTGTGCCAACAGGGAGGCTCCTCTTTCTCTTTCTTATATTTGTTTTTTAATTCCGTAAGTGCTTCCATGCTGGTTTTCATGTGCGATAAAATACAGAGAATATAAAAATTACAATTTAAACCAATTCAGTGGCATTGAATATACTCACCATATTCTATAACCATCACCTCTCTCTAATTACATAGCATTCTATCATCCCAAAAGGAGACCCAGTTCCCATGAGCAGTTGCTCCTTACATCCCTCTTCCAGCCCTGATGACCACTAACCTGTTTCCTGTATCTATGGCTTTACCTGTTCTGGGCATTTCAGATAAATGGGATCATACTTTATGTGGCCTTTTATGTCTTTTTTTTTTAAGATTTATTTATTTATGCATACAAGCTGGGGTACAGGCCAGAGGTGTGGGGCGGCAAGAGGGTTTACCAGAGACAGAGTGGGGAGCGGAACAGGCAGATCGACGGAAACACTGCTGAGGGGAGCAGCAGGTGAGGCAGGAGAGGTCTGCTGCGCCATGTGGGAATCTCCCCGGCCGGGGGTCGAACTCCTGTTGCTGCTGCTGACAGCTCAGCTCCACAGCGCAGGGCCCAACTGCTGCGCCACCGGGGAGGCCCCTTTTATGTCTTTTATGCTTTACTCAGCATGATGTTTTAGAGGTTCATCCATGTTTTATCAGAATTTTCTTCCTTTTTTTTTTCCCCCAAAGATTTGTTTTTATTTATTTATGCATACAAGAACTGGGGTGTAGGCCAGAGGTGCAGGGGGGGGTGGGGGGCTTGAGAGGATTCACCAGACAAGTGGGGAGCAGAACAGGCAGATCCACTGAAGTACACTGCTAAGGGGAGCTGCAGGCAGGAGAGGTCTGCTGCTCCATGTGGAAAGCTCCCTGGCCAGGGGATCTGGATAGCTTCTTAGTGCTGAGATTTAACCCTTGTGCCACCAGGGAGGCCTAGGAGAATCATTTGTGGGTCAGGCTGCCAGGGAACAAGGGCCTTTAGCCCTAGTCACTCTTGAGGGCCACACATGACTTTCTCCCTGTCACTGCTGACTGAGCGTGGTTGGTCTCTCTGCTTTTCCTCAGTGTGATGGAGGAAAAGGAAACCTGCTGTGATTTTCTTCTTGCCACATCCCAGGCTTCTAGCAATACGTACATATTTATGGGCACTTATTTGGTCCTGGAACTTTAAACCTGACTTTTTAATTTAATTTAATTTAATTTTTTTTTAAGATTTATTTATTTTATGCATACAAGCTGGGGTACAGGCCAGAGGTGTGGGGTGGCGAGAGGGCTCACCAGAGACAGAGTGGGGAGCAGAACAGGCAGATCGACGGAAACACACTGCTGAGGGGAGCAGCGGGTGAGGCAGGAGAGGTCTGCTGCGCCATGTGGGAATCTCCCCGGCCGGGGGTCGAACTCGCGTCGCTGCTGCTGTCGCCGACAGCTCCACAGCGCAGCGCTTAACCACTGCACCACGAGGGAGGCCCTAAACCTGACTTTTTAAAAAAAAGATTTATTTATTTATGCATACAAGAACTGAGGTATAGGTGGGGCGGGTTTGGAGGGGGGGAGTAAGAGGATTCACCAAAGACAAGAGTAGCGAGCAGGGGCCTCCCTGGTGGCGCAGCGGTTGAGCGCTGCGCTGTGGAGCTGTCGGCAGTGCGCGATGCGAGTTCGATGCCCAGCCAGGGAGGATCCCATATGGTGTGGCAGACCTCTCCTGCCTCCCCCGCTGCTCCCCTCAGCAGTGTATTTCTGATCTGTCTGTTCTGCTTCCCGCTCTGTCTCTGGTGAACCCTCCCGCCGCCCCACGCCTCTGGCCTGTACCCCAGCTTGTATGTAAAAATAAATATTTAAAAAAAAAAAAAAGAGTAGCGAGCAGAACAAGCAGATCCACTGAAATACGCTGAGGGGAGCAGCAGGAGAGGTCTGCTGAGCCCTGTTGGTCAGCTCCCTGGCTGGAGATTGAAATCATGCTTGGCTGAGAGAGCTTGATAGTGCTGAGACTTTAACCCCTGCGCTACCAGGAAGTTTGTTCTGTTCTTTTCTTCCATTTGGCTGGGGTCTGTTTCCCAGGGCTAACCCAGGCCAGCTCCCAGATTCTCTGAATTCTACCTGAAGCTGCCAGAGACCAAAATAGCTGCTGTGAGTGTGACCTTCAATCTGAGAGCACAGGCAGGACTTCGCAGGCAGCCCAGGAACCTTGCCCTGGCAATGTGAGGCCTTGGCTAGAGGTGGCAGATCTTCGTCAAGCGTACTGGCTAATCTAGGACCAATATGGCTGGAATGAGATGTCAGTGACCCAAGTCCAAGGTCCTGTTTCTAGAAAAAGCAAGTCCTTTCTCTGAGAATGTAGCTAGAAAATGCAGTTTTATTTCTCTGTTTTGTGAGGCATTCTTGTCTCTGATGAACATTGGTGGGACTCTACTATATGACAGGCAAATTCTGCAGGGGCATGGCAGCCATGGAGACAATACCCCTACCCTTAAGTCCTAGTCCTATGTTAGAACAAACAGGAAATAAGCCATAAAAGTAACGCTAATAAAAGGATTTCTGAATGTTATTCCTGCTATAAAAAAGCATGGCACAAGGAAATAATGGTGGGAACTGCAGCCAGTTCAGAGCTGAGCCCTGAAGGAGAACCCGTAGGTTTTCTGGTATCTGTGGGGCTTATTCCAGGAAGCTGGAAGCAAGTGCAAAGGTCCTGGGGTGGCTCCGCCCTTGGAGGACTGCTGAGGTTACAATCTGGTGAGTGTGGCAGGAGAAGAGCTCCTTCACAGTGTGTCCGCAATATGTGAGCCTGCAAAAACCTCCTGAAACCCTCCACATGGTTCCCCACCCCAACTCTTGGCCTGAATGCCAGGCAGTAGGCATAGAAGAAGCGTCCACTGAAGTTTTGCCGAATTAAAGTGACCTGCTGGTCCCCAGTGCCTGACCCAGCCAATTCAAGCGACCACACCATTCCCCACTCATCTTAGATGGGGAAACTGAGGCTGAGGGTGTCCAGCAGCGAGGCGCACCAGCGGAGCAGCTGCGAGAGAGCGCGGATGGGGGAGGGGCCGGAGCGGTGCGGTTCGGGGACGCGCACGCCGAACGGCCGTTTGGGAAGGGGCCGGTTGGGGGCGTGTCGGACGCGGGACGGGGGCGGGGCCCAGGCGGGGTGGCGCGGGTCCGGGCGGCGGCTATCTGCGGCTGCAGATGCAGCAGTCTGGACAGCAGCGGGTCGGAAGCGCGCCGGAGCCCGCCATGGAACAGCCTAGGAAGGCGGTGGTTGTGACGGGTAGGCGGAAGGCGCGCCAGATGGTGGCGACGGCGGCCGGAGACTGGGGCTTGCTGACGACTCCGGAGGCTGGGGGCCAAGGGCGGGCACGGCGGCCCGGGTGGGGCAGGTGCCAGAAGTCGTCCCAGGTTTGGACGATGTCATGAGCCGCGGGAACACAGCGCGATCCGCGCGACGTAGAAAGTGGAGAAGGGGGCCCAATATGGTCCCAGTGTCAGGGGGCGGGGTGAGTTAGGGGTATGGGAGTCCCGGCAAGTGCCTCTCGCGGAGCTGGCCACTCCGGCGTCCCTCCTAACCCGGGTGAGGACAGTGACCCTCTGGGCACCTGCCCATTCAGTCCGCCTGACCGGCGGGCTACACGGAAATCCTCCCCTTGCCTCTCCCGGGGTCGAGCCTGTTCCCACCCCAGGCCCCAGGGGACAAAGGCCGATTTGCGGGCAGGAAGTGCCCCGGTGACAAATGAACCTCCTGCCAGCCTCTGCTCCCCAGCACTGCACTCATGGGGAACTGTTCTCCTGAAGCAGGGGCAGGTGGAGGCCGGCGGACCTTGGGTGCCTGGCGAATCTCACCATTGTCCTAGGGATCATCTTGGTAAAAATGTTTTCTGCCGGCTGTTTGCGGGTCATCCCAGCCTCCTTGAAACAAATTCCTCTATTTTAGAGGAGACTTTGCCCGGGGCGGGGGGGGGGGGGGCACGTGGGAGTCCACTGCAGCAGGGCCTCTGGTTGGAGGATCATTTTGATCAGCTGTCTGGAGAAGTCAGTGGGAAATTCGCTATGGTTCACACAGGTGTATTGTAGTGCCTGGAGGGTAGGGCTGATCCTGGAATTACCAATAAGATGGGAGAAGCCACGCATCTGCCTAACAGGTGTATGTAATCTTGAGGGAGATGTCACCTCTCCCTGCAACCCTCCTGATTCTGATTATCTTTCTAGCACTGACTATGCAGGCAGATGCTAGGTGGGTCATCTTTCCTGACATGAACTGGTTCCATCTTCATTGTCTCCATTTTGCAGAAGGGGATAATGGGGCCCAAAGAGGTCACCCTGTCTATAAGTGACTGAACTGGAACTCATCCTGAGTGCAGGAGAAAGTAGAGAGAGCCTGACCCTATGGGAGGGGAGGGGCTGCTTTCCCAGGGCACAGCACCCTTCCCAGGGCCTTATCACCAGTTGGAACCCTCCACCCAGCTGGAGTGACCCAGGCTTCCAGGGTAGTCTCTCTTGTAGATGTTTATTTTGTAGGCACTGTCACAGAGTGACTACAAGAAGGAAGCTGTGGACTCTTGACAGGTCTCAGTTTGAATCTCAGTTCTTCCATATTCCCACTGTGTATTGTCAGGCAGCTGACTTCACCTCTAAGTGTCTCAATCCCTGTTCCTGGAAAGTGGGCCCAGGAAACACCCTTGTTGGAAAAGGGATGCAGCGAGGCTGAATGTTGCAGTGCATTCTCAGCTTGGGTTATAAATGGGGCCTAGAGTCTAAGTGAGCGGATGCAAGTTGGCAGGATGGTGCCTGGACAGGCTGGCCTGGGAGACACCTGCATATGTCCATCCCTTAAGGGCCATTCCTCATTAGGTGAATGGTGGTGACTCATGGAGTGCCTATGACTCTGCGTTTACAGGGTCCAGCGAAGAGTTCCTGCATATAGACAGTGATGAAATAATTATCACTTATGGGTCAAGGATAATGGAGAAAATAAAGGAATAAGGACTTTTCTGGGATAAAAGGAGGCTACTGGTCACTTGCAGGGCATGAGGTTCAGGTGAAGGTGAGGACAAGAAATCACCCACAGTTTCAGTTTAGAACAAAAAGTGTGCGTGTATGTGTTTGTGTGTGTGTGTTTCTGAAGGGCCACTGGATGCACCCTAGAACTCGGGGTCAGGGTCCAGTGTTCTTTCTGGTGGCAGCTGTTCCTTGAAGCTCCCTGCTCTATTTTTGGGGGTAGAGGTTGGCAGGGTGGGGGGTAGCAGCTGGTCTGGAACAGACTTGGAAGGGCCACTGGATGGTAACATACTGCTTATACCAGTTTTTTTTTCAGGGTTTGGCCCTTTTGGGGAACACACTGTGAATGCCAGCTGGATTGCGGTCCAGGTAACTTGAATCTGGAGGGTAGGAGTCAGACTTAGGGCTGGGCTCCCCCTGGTAATATGTAGCTCTAAAGAACAGGAGAAATCTACAAAGAGAAAGTCTCCTGCAAAATATTTATTTTTTTTATTTGAAGATTTATTTTTTATTTATACATACAAGTTGGGGTACAGGCCAGAGGCATGGGGCGGCGAGAGGGTTCACCAGAGACAGAGCGGGGAGCAGAACAGGCAGATTGGAAATACACTGCTGAGAGGAGCAGCGGGCGAGGCAGGAGAGGTCTGCCGCGCCATGTGGAATTCTCCCCGGCCGGGCGTCGAACTCGCATCGCGGCTGCCAACAGCTCCACAGCGCAGCGCTTAACCGCTGCGCCACCGGGGAGGCCCTCATATTTAAATGCTATATGTACCTCTTTGCTGATAGCCACTGCTGTAGCTTGTATTTGTTGAGGGCTTCCAAGTGTTTTTTGCTGCCCAGCACTCTGAATTGTCCCAACTTGTACCCACTTTATGGATGAGGAAACTGAAGTCCCAAGAGAGTCAGACCAGCAGGAAAGCTGAGTGGCCTCAGAAGTGCCCGTGCCTTATCAGGTTTGGGAGAACCAGGCAGGGATATAGGGGATGTGTTAACTTCACAGGGGGGGTGTATTTGATCCTCATTGTTGCCTCCCTACAATTTAGGGGGGTGGGAGAAGAATGCATATGGGGGGTGTCTTTTCCACTATTCTGAGCAGGTTGTCAGTCTGCAAAACCTTCAGTTTCTTTGTCAGATGGGGCATTTGGAGGGACAGACTGGGGAACAATGGACAGAGAAAAGAGGGAGACGTTTTCTCCTTATATAAATCAGATCTGCAGAGACCGGAGCCAAACTCGTGTTAATCCTAGCCCATTAGCTGCTTGATTTAAAGCATCCCCAGCTTTCCACCCCAGAGCTCTGAATTTGGAGAGAAATCCAAGTTGAAACCTCACTGTGTCAACCCCTCCTTCAAACCGCTCATCTTTTTAATCATCCCTACTCTGAGACTTCAAACTCTTGGCCATTTTCTTCCTTTAAAAAAAAAATTTCATTCCACTTTGCGAGCAGGACAGAGGACAGAGTTCCCGGGATCCTGCAGATGGGAGCGTGTCCGAGGCCCTGCCCGTCCACTCCCTGGAGCCCCAGACAAAAAGGAAACAGCGTGTTTCTGAAGACGTGTGTGTCTGGCTTTGTGCGGGTTTCAGACAGGAGCCTTCACGGGACTGAGTGGACACAAAGCCGTGTGTCTGAATTCCTGGGCCCCAGACACTATAATCTGCATCTAAATAGGAGAAAAATCAATTAAACAATCTTTGGAAATCCCTCAGATGGCGGAGGACGGATGGCGGAGGATGGCAGCTTTTCAGCCTGCTGCCCAAGGGGAAAGACCCCTGATATTTCAGTCACCCATCTTTGCAGACCTGGTTTCTGGAAGTCTTTCCATTTCTATCCTCAAGTTTTTGAAACAAGAAGAGAGGATTCTCCATCCTTCCCCCACTAAAAAGAAGCCAAACTTCCCAGAGCTGGTGGTTTCCCTTAAAAACAACAGCATGAGTCCCACGTACTCCCCCCATTGCAAGTGTCACAAGTCCATGAAATTTGATCTTTGTGCACCTGGATTGAGCTCTAGAACATTCCCAGGATGCTTCTTCATTCTTCTTCCTTGCAGAAGTCTCTTGTGCCCTTCCCAGCTACTCCTTGTGGAGGTGTAAACTCTCTGCAGACATCTCTGCCTTGGTTGGGTGGCCTTGTGTGTTCTTAAGACATGGCATCGGCTTTGGAGATGCCCAGGAGGCTGTGTCAGGTGCTTGTGTCAGGTGCCCTCTGCAGTTCGATGTCTGACATCCGCGTGGAGGTGCTTGGAGCTGCTGTTGCTACAGATTGAAGTGGGCTTGCCCACTGAAAGAGTGCGGCTGTTGGATGGTTGGAATCCATTCCTCAAGAGAATCTGCCTTGGAATGTTCTTGATATTGTCCAGAATCTGCACACTGTGGCTGACGACTGTCACCTCAAGCTGAAGAAGTCGAATGTTAAGTGAATGTTACTTCCTGTCCCAACTGAGTTTTCAGAAGCCCAGGTTGCATTCTGTAGGAGGAACCCACCTGCTCTCTGAGAGAAGCTAACTTCCTCTCTGTCTCTCCCTTTTTCTCCATATCTCTGTTGCTGTCTCTCTTTCTATCTCTTGTTCTCTTTTCATCTCTGTCACTGTCTGTCTTTCATCTCTGTCTTCTCTCTTTCTCTCTCTTCCCCTCTCCCTCCCTCCTGACCTTCCTTGTTGGTGAGTGGGGTTGGAGGGACACCCTCCTTTGTCTTTCCCCCAATGGTGCTGCCCTCCAGCACCACTCTGAGGAGGGACTGTGTTTTGTGTTTCATGTGTCCTGTTGCCCCCAGGTCTCAGGTGGGGAATATGGGACACTTGCTGTGGGTGTCCCTTCCTCGGAGGCTCAGGTGGGTGTGAGGGCCAGTACCCCCTTGATTTGGAGCATTTGGAGCATTCCCTGCCCAAGCAGGGTAAGGAGGAGCTGGGTCACAGGTTCTGGTGATATCACGGGACAATTGCTGCCGCAGTGAGTCTAGACAGACCTGCTAAGGATATTATCAGGGAACAAAGGGAGTCTTTGTTGTGGGGTCAAGGGAATCGGTCAGATGCAGCTACGCAACAGGGTTTTGTCAGGTAGACAGGGTGTAGACAATGTGCTGTCTGGGGCACCCGAACCCCAATTCATTTAGGAGGTGTGCTCAGTGATTGCACTCATTGCAAAGTGTCATGGAACCTGGGGTGCACTATCACCCCACCCAGGAGAACCTCCAACTTTGTTGGAGCAGACTCAAAAATTGCACTTGATCATGGGCCTCACTTATAACTTCAGATGAATTTTCTAGCTGCTCCTCTCTCTTTCTTGTTAAAATTGGAGGACAATTTGCATAAAATAACATGTGCAGCTCTTCAGCACCCCCCTCACTTCAGTGACAGGTATTAATGCCCATGTATAATACTTTCATCAAGACATAGAACACTTCAGAATATTCTTTTTTTTTTTTTTAAAAGATTTATTTTTTATTTATACATACAAGTTGGGGTACAGGCCAGAGGCGTGGGGCGGCGAGAGGGTTCACCAGAGACAGAGCGGGGAGCAGAACAGGCAGATTGGAAATACACTGCTGAGGGGAGCAGCGGGCGAGGCAGGAGAGGTCTGCCGCGCCATGTGGGATTCTCCCCGGCCGGGCGTCGAACTCTCGTCGCC